>JBAKBP010008848.1:0-88102 GCA_037953745.1 Lithodes maja
ATTGCTTGACGAGGTTGGGTTTCGGGTTGAATTCGGCTCCAAGAATTATGGCGAGGATACTCAAGACAGTGCTGGGGAAAACGCATAAGATGAAGGCTGCCACAAATTCATACATTGACGATATACTAGTGGATGAGACTGTGGTGACGGCAGCCGAGGTTGTAGAGCACTTGGCTAGGTTTGGATTGGCCACAAAGGAGCCGCAGCCATTGGAAGGGGGTGCGGCGTTGGGCTTGAGATTAGAGAGAGATAGAACAGGCGAGCTAGTATTCCAGAGAGGTAATGAGGTTCCGGAAATTATGGAGAACTGGAGTAGGAGAGAGCTATTCTCAGCTTGTGGAAGGCTGGTGGGCCACTATCCCATTGCAGGATGGCTGCGGGTAGCATGTAGTTACGTTAAGAGGAGAGCGGAAGGTGCAAGATGGGAAGACAAGGTCGGAAAAGAGACAGTCACGATGATGCAAGATGTCATAGAAAGAGTGAGACGCGAAGACCCAGTGAGAGGAAGATGGTACACTCCGAAGTCGGAGAAGGGGGTCGTATGGTGTGACGCAAGTAGTATAGCAACAGGCGTGACATTGGAGATAGGTAATGTAGAAGTTGAGGATGCTGCGTGGTTGAGGAAGAAGCACGACTACAGTCATATCAACGTGGCCGAGTTGGACGCGGTATTGAAAGGTATCAATTTGGCCTTGAAGTGGGGTTTGCAAGAGATCGAGGTTCGAACGGATTCTGCTACAGTGTTTGGTTGGCTGAAATCAGTGGTGACGGAAGAGAAAAGAGTTCGAACAAAGGGAGCCTCAGAACTGATTGTGAAGCGTCGTCTGGGAATTCTGAGGGAGTTGAAAGATGTGTATGGTCTGCAGTTGTGTGTAGTTTTTGTGCCATCAGAGAAGAACAAGGCAGATGCCCTAACAAGAGTAAAGAAATCCTGGATCGGGGTGCCAGAGGAGACAAAGGAGGCGGCTATGGTGTGCTGCATGGGAGCACCAAGTGTAAAGGAGCTACATCAAATGCACCACATGGGAGTCAACAGGACGCTGTTTATGGCAAGGAAGGTCGACCCTGCAGTCACGAGGGACAATGTTCGAGAGGTGGTGAGACGTTGTGACAGATGTCAGTCGATCGACCCTGCACCGAATGTACATGTGTCTGGGGAGATTAGAGTGGATAATGATTGGCAAAGGTTGGCGGTTGATGTGACACACTATCGGCAGGGGTTGTACCTATCTATGGTAGACTGCGGACCTGGGCAGGTGGCTATCTGGAGGGAATTAAGAGCAGAGAATGCGGAAGAGATTGCAGGTGTGCTGAATGAGATCTTCCTAGAGAGGGGCCCAGTTGATGAGGTGTTGATGGATAACGGTACTGCTTTTCGGTCGCAGGCTTTGAAGAACATGCTTGATAGGTGGAATGTCCGACGTTTCTTTAGAGCCGCGTATCGGCCAAGTGGGAACGGAATTGTGGAAAGACATCATCGGACAATCAAGGCGATGGCAGAGAGGGGGCAGGTAGCGCCTATGGAAGCAGTATTTTGGTATAATATGTCCCCTAGGTCAGGTCAGGATGAGAGAACTGTACCACAAAGAGCAGTATTTCAGTATGAATGGCGACATCCATGTGCGGTGCCGATGGCCATTGGGGGGGAGGAAGGGCCTGCCTCTATCCAAATTGGGGAGGAGATTTGGGTGAAGCCCCCAAATGCAAAGTGTGCATCCCAGTGGGGGAGGGGTACTGTGACGGACGTGCATTCCAGGAATAACCTCAGTGTCGACGGTATGCCACGTCATATCTTGGACGTCAGAAGAGTGGTAGAGTCTTCAACTGATGATGAGGTGGGGGATGACGAGCAAGAAGAGGTAGAAGAAAACGAAGTGGTACCACGACGGTCGCAGAGAGAGAGGCGACGGCCAGGGTGGATGGGAAATTATGAGACGGGATGTGATTGTGAAATGGAGTAGGTGGGATAAAGGGACTGCGCGATGTCCAACGTACCTTAGTAGTACTAGGGCGGTATGCCAATAGGTACGGTGGAAAACTACTATAATTTGTTGTTGTTTTTTTGTTAGATTGATCTTGAGATCAGGGGGGGCGTGTGGTGTAATTCGATTTACGTTGGGTAGATTTGATTTACGTTGGGTAGGTTAGTTAGTTTTAGGCACATTGGGCGAACGAAGGGGGGTCGAGAGTAAACACGCGTGTGAGGATGGGGGTGCAGAGGTCGCAGGGAGCTCCCGTCGTATTTACCGAGTGTAGTGTTGCTGTGGTAGGTGAATAGATTCAGTCGAGGTCGGTGGTTCGTGTGGTCATCACCGTAGCTGTAGGTTAGGTCAGATTGTGGTTTGAGGTCGCAGTTTCTGGAGCGTTGACAACGTTGGATGGGGAACTGCTTGGCCTAGGCCTAGGCTAGCCTATACTGTACAGCGCCGCACTAGGATATTCTCACCGTGAGGTAAGGGTGCTAACGTTTTTGTATTTCAACCACAGGGGGTTAATGGTGTCATTGGGCGAAATTTATGTATGGTTTTACGCGATGGAGGGGAAATAGATTTAGAAGAAGAAAGTAGGTTTTTAGAGTCAGGAGGGACAGGTGAGGGATTACAGAAAGTGGTTTTAGGGCGAAGACTGGGGGTGATAGGTAATGCCCCCTTCACACATACAGGACTCGGGCGCCGAATACAGCAGAGTAGCGTTGTTGTCCCCCGACTTTTGGAGTTGGCTCGGTATGCCGCATCCAACGGACTTCACCAGACTACAGCCGCATACAGCCGACGTTGTCGTCTTGACTCCGGAGAAG
This sequence comes from Lithodes maja, assembly GCA_037953745.1. Lineage (NCBI taxonomy): Eukaryota > Metazoa > Arthropoda > Malacostraca > Decapoda > Lithodidae > Lithodes > Lithodes maja. Next base: position 2,798 of record JBAKBP010008848.1, read on the forward strand.
TCTTGAGACTCGAACCGAAAAAAAAAATAACGGTCATTTTTACATGCCGACTTCACCCGCATCTATAAGACTTCAGCCGATCGACTCCAGAATACAGACGATCGACTTCAGAGTCGAACCGCATACACCCGCATAAAGCCGACACACACAAGTTGTGTGGCCAGCGGATGTATATAAAGGGCGGTCTACCAGGGCTGAACATCATTACAGTCGACTCCACCGTTGCGTCAACAGGTACGGTGACACTCTACCACACAACATGGATGCGCACGTATTCATTACACCCTCCCAGCGCCAAAATATAGACATATACCTGGCGACCATGTCCATGGATTTAACTCTCCAGGTTGATCTGTTGGCTCTGAAAATAGCCATTAAACAACGAAGGAGGAAGAGGAGGTCAGTGTGGACGCGGAACTGGCTCCTGCGGCGGCCAATGTATGGCCACTACGAGAATATCATGCATGAGTTCATGCGCGAAGACCACCGCAGCTTCAGAAACTTCACCAGGTTGGACGTGGACATGTTCTGGGAAATGGTGGAGAAGATAACACCCAGGATAGAGAGACAGGACACATTCTGGCGGAAATCCCTGAGCCCTGCCCTTCGTCTTGCCATTACCCTGCGCTACCTGGCGACTGGTGATTCCTATCAAACACTCTCCTATGATTTCCGCGTCGCCCATAACAGCATTTCACTGCTGGTTCCTGACACCTGTGAGGCCATCTACCAAGAATACCACCCTCTCATTCTGCCATGCCCCAAGACCCCGGAAGATTGGAAGAAATGTGCTGACCTCTTCGAAGAACGCTGGCAGTTTCCACACGCCGTTGGTGCTATTGATGGTAAGCACATAGCCATTCGCTGCCCTGCCAATGCTGGGTCCCTTTACTATAACTACAAGGGATTCCACTCTATTGTGCTTATGGCAGTTGTGGATGCTGACTACAAGTTCCTGTACTGCGATGTGGGTGCCACTGGTTCGGGGTCTGACGGTGGTGTCTTTGCACAGACACCTATCAGGGCCGGCCTGGAGAACAACACCCTGGGACTTCCGCCTCCTCAACCCCTACACACTGGTGCCAGGCCTGTGCCCTACTTCCTGTTAGCTGACGACGCATTCCCCATGCGACCCTGGCTACTGAAACCATTCCCACATCGCTCAACGGACATGGGTCAGATGATCTTCTCCTACCGGTTGTCCAGGGCTCGACGGGTGGTGGAAAATGCCTTTGGCATCTTGGCTAACAGGTAAATATCTTTTAATTTTGGTGGGGTTAATGCCATTAATAAGGCTATACACTTGCATTGCTAACTTATTCTCTTTGCAGAGGCAGGTATTTGATAATAACCATGTTTTGTGTCTCCCTATTCTACAGGTTCAGATGTTTGCTCACCACCATTCCCCTGCAACCCAAGAGAGTGGAGTCTGTGGTGCTGGCATGCTGTTGCCTACACAACCTCATCCGTCGCCGTTTCCCCAGTCACCACCCCGTTGGCTTCCTTGACAGGGAGAACCCAGTCACCCACAGGGTGACGCCAGGGTCTTGGAGGGATGGTGACCAGTTGGAGCCGCTCATGCCACTGACCGGAAACCAGGCTACTAATTACGCAAAGGAGTTGCGTCGCTACATGGCAGACTACTTCACATCAACCCGGGGCAGTGTGAGCTGGCAGGATAGCCGGTTCAGTGACTCATGAAGGTACGATGATTGTGTGTATTTTAATGTTATATTAACTGACCTAATTTGCAGCTCTTTCTAATTAAATCATGCGTGCCATTGTCCATATCATTTGCAAATTTTATATGTTCATATGTTTCTTATTAATAATTATTACTTTCATTTTCACTTCTCTTCAGTCATTTGCTTTGGCATAATATTTCATTATTCAGTATTTCCATGACATTCAGTAATTTATTATGTAACTGTCATGCGTCAGTTATATTTTATTATTATATATTAATATTTATACGTATCAGGCTATTACTTTCTTGTTTTGTTATTGCCGTCGCGGGCATTTGTATATGATGAGTGTATATTAATTTTAGAAAACATATATTATATTCATCTATATTTTCAACATCTATTATATTCATCTATATTTTATTTAGTAGTCACTTTTGTAAATGAATGTCAAGTCGTAAATATTTTCCTGCCATGTTATTTAAGGACATATTTTTGGGTATTATTACTAGAGACTATTTTCAGCAAAGATAAGTATAATTTATTGTTTCATAACATATTACTGGCATATGGGATTGGAATTCTAAACACAGTATTCACAACAGAATTTTATTTTAATTTTTACATTGGACGGAAATTCTCTACTGCCCCTCGTGCTGCGGTGTGTGTAGTGTTGGGTTTGGGGAGTCCAGGTTGAGACTCACATCAAAGAGTTGCCTCTGAAAACTTCTCCCAGGTGTGGCGGGCACCGCGAGGTGTGTCCCATATGTGGGGGTGGAGCTGCCCCACAAGGTGGGCGTAAACTGTGGGGCCGGTCCAAGAGGTTGGCCCAGGTGTGGAGTCAGCTGTGGCACACGTTGTTGGTATACCTGGGGCGCAAGTTGGACGCTGACGGAGGGTTGTGGAGGTTGGGCGGGGGGTGGTGCCGCACTCGCTGGGGTTGCAGTTGCCCCCGAAGCCCGTTGCCGCGCCATCTTGTCCATCTGCAGCACGTAGATAGTCATCTCCTGCTGAGCCGTGTTGCAGTCATCGGCAGACCACTCATTCATTACTTCCGCAAGGTAGGCAACGAACGCGGAAACATGAGGTTTGAGGCGTCCACCTCCTGTCTTCACGCTTTCCCGGAGTTCACTTACGTCCTTGCGGAAGGCGGTCACCGTCTGCTGTATCTATAAAGAGAGATGTCCAAAAAGTTGATTATTATCAGACAGCGTCAGGATAATTATGCAATGCACACTCATAAATAACATAAATCTCCATCTGCATTCCAGATTTCTGTAAGATATGTATTAGGAATATTACATAATAGGTACATGTTAATAAAATATGTTTAGTTTACATCATTAATGAAGTTAGTAGCGCATGTCAATATTTGCCTTACCGTGTCAGTGGGAGTGGCGCATTCGCAGTCCAGAGCAACTCTTCACATTATATAACTTGTCTTACCTTTCCACACCTTACATTCATTTGTTTGCATATGCACATTTCTATAATTTTTCTCACCTCTTCTATTTCAGCGGAGCTGGTTGAAGCCTTCTGCCGCTTGGTGCCTGTTGTTGTGCTGTGCTGGGAGGCCCCAGACGCAGAGTCCTCGGCCTCTGTCCTGGTCTCGAGTACAGGGTCGTCCAGCTCAGGCGCATCATCGTTGGCGTCGGATGAGGCATGCTGTGGGAACTGTTTGTTGGGGTGAAAACAAGAAGATTATTCTATAATGGTATGTTGTGATGCGGCCTGGTATATGAACTGTGTTATCGGAGGAAGGCAGATATAATATTTTTACTGTAATGTGGTGAGTCGGGATGTGTTATAGTGTAATGGATGGCATTTGGGGGTAGGAGTTTGGTGTTGTAATGATGTTAATAAATAATTATTAATTAAAATAAAAAATCTATGGAGATTGTTTCATTGAAACCATAAAGCATGCATAACATGACAGCAAAATGTAACATAAACACTGCCTTAAGGGAATAATTGGAAATGATTAAATAAGTATTGCTGAATTTGAATAACATATATAATAAACACTCACATTACCGGTGCTACGAGGCTTGTTCCGCACAATGTGACCCCTGAAAAAACTGCCCTGTTCAAGGATCCACTGATCACGGTCGCTGTACCGTATTTCAGCCCCAGCACCACTCTTCCTTGCCGTTAATTTGCCAAACCTGGAGCGGATGTTGTCGCACCAGGTCCTCAGCTGAGCACCTGTTTGCAAGACAAAATCACATATAATAGAAACGTATATATCACACAACAATGTCTATATATCACCCAATATTACATGTATCTCCCCAGGTAAACAGTGTCACTATTCATCACAACACATAAAAATTTGTACTAACACAGATAAACAACGTAAATATTAATAATATAACATTTCACGTATCAATATGGGAAAACTTACCTTTTATTGGAGGGGTCAGAGTCTTGGCCTTCTTTTCAAACAGGCGCCACTTCCTGTCAGAGTCCTTGAATTCTCGGGCCTGCTTGTCATACATGAATGTATGTGCCCGCAACCACTCCATCACGGCGACCTCGTCTTCGGGGCGCAACACTACCCTCGTTATAGTTCTTTTTGATTTGACGCCGTAGATAATCGCATCTGGGGAGGCCTCGTCACCCGTCTCGATGTCGATCTCCTGGATGTCATGGGTGTCCTGGGTGTCCTGGGTGTTCTGGGTGTCCTGGGTGTCCTGGGTGTCCTGGGTGTCCTGGCTGCTCCCTGGCGGTAGCATGCTGGTTTTGGCGGGAGCTGGTGGCGGTGCTTGCCGCTTGGCAGCGGGGGGTGTTTGGCGTGGAGGCTGGCTGTCTTGTATTACCTCCATGCTCTCTTCCTCACTCATCTGGGTCTCGTCTCCAAAGAAGTCCTCCAATCGGTTGTCGTCTTCTTGCCTCTGGATCTTCTGTGGACTCTGCGACTTCCTGGTCTTTGGTGTTCGACTGGGTCCAGGCATGGTGTAAAGGCGGTATAGGTGAGCGTAGAGGTCAGGGTAGAGGCGAGGCGAGGGAGAGGGTGGTAGGTGTGCGTCGTTGGTGGTCTCATTGAAGACTGTTGGGGAGTGCGCTGCCTGGGGCCTATATATAGGGGCCGTGTTGCCGTTCTGTTGGGAAAAATGTCTAGTATTTCTTGTCAGGTGGATGCGGCTGTTTTCGGTTCGACTTTTGTGTTGTCGGTTGGAGTTTTCTGTTGTCGGTTACTTGTCCGATCAAGTTGGCTCGACTCTTCTGCCACATTGGGTTCCGGGTGTTGTCATACGTCTGCACTCCTGTCAATGTGGTTGGAGTCTGCTGTATGCGGCTGCATGCGGATGAATTCCGTTGTTGTCTGTTGTACTCGTATGACTCATATTTTTGCATAATTTTTAATTTTTTTATGCAAATTTATGCAAATTTATGCACACGACTTCAGCAGACTTCAGCAGACTTTTGCGGTTGTACTCGTGTCCGGCGGCTGTACTCTGGTGTATGCGGCAGTAGTCTTTATGCTACACATGAAACACAATTCGAGCCGATATACACAAGGACTACAGCCGCATACAGAAGACTTGGTACGACTAGCGCCGACTAGAGCAGACTACTCCCCGCATCCACCAGACTAATTTCAAGTCTGGCCCAAATTTCAAAACTGACAAACATTTTCGTCGCGGACCGCGACTTGACACGCATTGCCAGGACTTCACCAGACTACAGACGACTACAGCAGCATGGGTAGGAATAGGTGCCGACTTGATGCCGCATGCAGCAGAGTCGCTACTCGGCTGCTTTCTGCTGCATTCGGCGCCCGAGTCCTGTATGTGTGAAAGGGGCATAAAGCGGGGGGTATGTTGGTGAGTTTTGGTGGAGATGGGGGAAGGCTAGAGGAGGTATGGCTGGTTAATGGTGACTGGTCAGAAAGGGGTTGCTGAGGTGAAGTGAGGGCAGAGAGAGAGGGAGAGGTTTGAGTTTGGAGAGAGGGAAAGGACGGAGGTTTGAGCTTAGGGATGCGGGAAGGGGTGAAATAGGGTAGAAGAGGGGGGTGGCTGACAGGAGGTAAAGGAGAAGAGGGGGAGGTTTGGGTAGAGAGGATAGGAGGAGGTGGAGGAGGTTGGTGTTTAGGGAGGTGAGAAGGGGTGAACTGGGTGAGGCGAGTGGGGAGGGCGACAGGAGGCTGAGGAACAGGAGAGTTAAAGGCAGGCAAAGGAGAAATGAGGGGGGGGGGGTGAAAGGAGGCTAAGGAGGAGGTACGGAATGGGTGAGGGGGTCAGGTCTGGGAAGAAGGGAGGTTTGAGGGTGAAGATTTGAAACAGGGGTAGTACATTTAACATCCTGGTCTGGTTCAGCGACTAAAGTTACATTTTTGTTAAGAGGTTGGAACCTTCTGACAAATCTATTCCTATAAGTGCGAGATTCCCTGTGATAGTTAATTATGACCTGGAAACAGTTAGGAATTTTGAGGACCTCAAATGGACCCTTGTACCGTGGCTTCAGTTTGGAGGGTACAGGCAAGATCGCTACCATTACCAGGTCGCCTACTCGGTGAGGGTTGTTTTTGGGGACTTTACCAGGCTGGAGATCTTGCGTGAATTGGAGCTGACGTAGGCGGTTTCTAAGATGGACGAGGTTGGTGTTTAGACCTGGCGAGGGCTCAGCAGGGGCAGCTAGGTGACGTAGAGGTATTAGGAGAGGCGGGCTTCCAAAAACCATCTCGTGAGGGGTGATCCCGTTGTCTCTGGGGCAGGTGTTTATTCCCCATTGTATGATGCGAACTTGGCTTGTCCAGTCCGAGGAGTTCATCTGTTGCAGGCGGGTCCGGATTTGATTGGCGATGGTTCGATGGGAACGCTCGCATATGGAGTTCCCTTTTGGCCAGTAAGGTGAAGAATGGCTAATGTGGAACCCGAATATTTCTGAGATCTGTGTCCAAATTTGTCCGGTAAATTCAGGGGCATTGTCGGAGTGGATTGCCCGAGGCAATCCAAAATATGGAAACACATGTTGTAATAATGCCTCTGTTACGGCCATAGCTGTGTGTTCTCGGGCAGGGCAAGCGATGACGTATTTGGAGTACGTATCCACAAAGGTGATGATGTAGCGGTATCCCCTGTCATTTTGCAGAGGCCCCATGACGTCAACTGCCAGAAGTTGCCAAGGTTTAGAAGCGATGAGTTTGCCGGAGGGTCCTGGAGTGCGTGTTTGATCTTTTCCCAGGGTGCAGGCGCGGCAGGCTTCGGTGATCTGTTTGTCAGTGGTGTATGGGCGAGGAGTCCAGTAGGTGTCCTTGAAGGTGTTCACCAATTTCTTCTGTCCTAGGTGGATCCCGTTGTTGGTGTGCAGGGAAGACATCATTTGCTCTGCATCTTCGGGGCCTAGTACAATCTGACCTTCGGGTGTGAAGAGTACGTCTCCCCTTCTTTGCAAGAGGCCAAATAGTCGGTTGGAGATCCAATTAGGTTTTTTGTTCCGGAGGTACGCCTGTATGAGAGCGGGAGTTACGGCTGGATCGGCAATACATATTCGGGATTCTTGATCGTAGGACAGAAATGGCTTATGTGACAACGACACGCTCGATTCCAGTCCCAAATACTATATGCTCCAGACAACAAAAGCACCAACGCCCTACAGAGTTATCGTCTATGGTAACGAGGTACCTTAACTCGGCGAAAGTGTACAACAGGGGTAGGCTATGAGGCTAAACTCCCTCAGACATTTATAGGTTACGTTATTACTAAAGAAATGCAATACTCAAGAAACTACGTTAATATTAAGCCTCTAATAATGTAGAATAGAAGCAGGCTAAAGGTATGACAGTGAAATGCTAAATGACAAATGTACACGCCTACTTGAAAGCGCGTGCACTAGAATAACTGTCCCCTACTAACATGCACTAGCATGTAGCATACAAGATGTTCATGATCCAGTAGATACCTAATAATACACATGGAAGGAACATAAACAGTAGTCACTTATTATAAGAATGAATCTATACTTGGAATAACTAAAAGGTTGCAGGCAACAGTACTGCGCCGGTAGCCTACTACCGCATAGGCTACTTCGCTTCTCTCACTCTGTCTCCCCTCTGAGTCCGTATGCGCCCTACGCAATAGAACTCCGGAAACAGCAGCAAAACGACAGTGCAGTTAATTGATACATGAAAGTATTAATAGTGTTGTCTCGTGTGTGAGTAATGTGTATTGTAAAGTGTTACATACATAAACTTAAAGAGAGCTGCAATGCATAGTAAAATAAAGATATCACCCACTTATCATCCCCATGTGTTCTAGCTAGCAGGCCAAGTCACAGGAACAACGAGTCCCAGCACCGAAAGCGAGAACCCAGGAAAAGACTGCAGAGAACACAAGGACAGATAAATTACGTTACTCTACTATACCGGCACTACGAGCGAGCTGTAGTCTCTGGTACTGCACTCGCTCCTGGCTCGGTAGGCAAATCAAGGCTAAGTCCTCACCCCTCTACAGACAACTCCTGGGCATGGTCGGGCTCTTACACATGGCACTAGTCTAGTCACAAATTGGATGATGAGCTGGGCATATAACTCGTGAACATGTAGAACGTTCACCAACTATCCTCATCAAGAAGATCGCTGTTCACATTAACCCCTTAAATCTAATACATGTAAATATATGCTTGTCCTAAGAGTAATACGAGAGGTGAGTGCTGAAACTCCTTTAGGACCTCAAGGGAAGGGTATGCATTTAAATAGAGAGAAGAATGAAATGAGAGTAATGTCGTCAGAGAGAAAGAGTGCAACCGTGAGAAATTGGGAGAGAGGGCAAGGGATGTTAGAGTCTCAAAGGTTCTAGGCAACCTGGTCATAGAGCACACAGCGAGCCTCCAGGCAATGTGATGTACGACAACATGGGCAGCCCAGACAGCATAGGCAGGCGGCAATGTACTACCAACCCTGTCGCACCTAGCTATAAGCGCAGGGCTGCCAACCGGTCCATACGTCTGGCAACCACCCCCCCGGCAGCGTGGCGCACCGCTACCCTCTCGCTCTGAAGTCTAACTCACTCTCTCTCTCTGAATTCCTATCATCTCATCTATCAACTTCTCTATTGATACTACATATTAAATGGAAGGTCTCGACATGGCTTAAAACAAAACCCACCACTGGTTAGCAAATGACGAGACCTTTGCAGAGATACAAAGAACATAGTTATACGTTGTCACACTCAATATAAGCAGCCAGCATGGTACACGGTCCGTGACGGTACAGTGGAGTACCAAGGAGTACAATCAGGTTACGTTGCTACGCACTGGGTGCGTCACAGGTGGTAGGTGGGGGTCGTGGGTCTTGAATGGCTTTGAGTTGTTCTGGTGCAAGAGGTAGCCGGGATAGGGCGTCTGCATTGGTGTGGAGTTTTCCCGGCCGATAGGAGATTTCAAAGTCGAATTCCTCCAGTGACTCTCGCCAACGGACTGTCAGGGCGTTTTTAGTGTCTGATCTTCTGAGCCATTGTAGGGCTTGGTGGTCCGTGATGATGGTGATTTTGACGCCCGCTAGGTAGGCCCGGAAGTGTTGGAGGGCCCAAACGATGCCTAAGCATTCTCTCTTGGTTACGGGGTAGTTGGTCTCTGCAGGGGTTAAGGTCCGGCTGGCTCAAGCAATGATGTGCTTGCGTCCTTCTCGATTTTGGGAGAGGACTGCACCGACGCCGAGGAGGGACACGTCGGTGTAGAGTCGGAATGGAAGTTGGTAGTCCGGAAAAGAGACGACAGGGGCAGACACGAGCAGGTCCTTGAGGGAGTTGAAGGCTTGGATGCGGTCGGGGATCCACACAAAAGGTTCTTCTTTCCGGGTTAAGTCGTGCAGGGGTCTGGCAATTGTAGCAAAATTCTTCACGAATCTCCGATAGTAAGATGCTAACCCCAGAAAAGCCCTCACTCCTTTCACTGACTTCGGGGGTTGGATCTCTTGGATGGCTTGTAGTTTCTTTGGGTCGGGGGCGAGTCCTTCTTCGGATACCAGATGTCCTAGGAATTGTACCTGATGTCGAGCCATGGTACATTTGGTGGGTTTCAGTTTCAATCCGGCTTGCCGGATCCTCTGGAAAACTTGGCGGAGGCGCTGGAGGTGTTCTGCCCAGGTGCGGCCAAACATGATGATGTCGTCTAAGTAGGCCAAACAGGTTTCCCAAGTTAATCCCTGAAGTACGGATTCCATCAGCCGGGAGAAGGTGGCGGGACCGTTACACAATCCGAACGGTAGTACAGAGAACTCGTATAACTTTCCTTGACTGGTGGAAAAAGCCGTCTTTTCTTGGTCTGCGGGGGCCATGGGGACTTGCCAATACCCTGATTGCAGGTCCAGAGTGGAGAACCATCTGGCCCCTAGTAGGGAATCTAGGAAGTTGTCGATGCGGGGCAGAGGGGTGGCATCCTTGATGGTGACATCGTTGAGTTGTCGATAGTCGATGCAGAAACGAGAGGACCCATCCTTCTTCTTGACCAGTACCACTGGGGAGGACCAAGGGCTAGTTGAGGGGTTGACGATGCCTGCTTCTAGCATTTCTGCAACTTGTTTCTGTTCTTCTTGGCGCTGAAGGGGGTTCTTTCTTCGTATAGCTTGTCTCACTGGGGGTCCGACAGTATGTATGTGATGTTCTAGTACATGGGTGTGGCCTACATCTTGGGAGTTGGTGGCGAAGATGTCCTGGTATTCTGTCATTAACTGACACAGATCGTCCTTTTGCTGAGGGGTGAGGTGAGCAGGAATTTCCGGGAGTGATGGAGTTGATGAAGGAATGGTGGTGGTGGTACGTGAGGGCTGGTCATCGTAGGTCTCCAGTTCTCCAATGGTGAGGCCCCTGGGTAAGGTGATAGGGTGGTCGGAGATGTTGGCTATACGTACTGCGTTTTGTTTTAAGATGGCAGGTGCAGTGAGGCAATCCCTGTCAAAAGGGCTCTGAAGAGAAGGAGTGTGAATGAGTTCTCCTGTCAGGGTTGGATGGATGGATACCCAATGTTCATGATGTGGCAGCAAAGTGATGGGTTGAGTGGTGATGGCCGCTGCAACACAGATGGCTTTCAAAGGTTGAGGGGGGTTGTGGAGCGGTGTTGTAGTCTTCGGAGTGGTGAGTCCTGGGTGGTCGGTGGAAAATAGCAATCTTCGTTCCACACACTGGATGGTAGTGAGAAGATCGAATCCCAGGTATCCGTCGTAAGTGGTCTCTTGGGAGGGAAATACCATGAAAGCGTGGTGATGGCCGTGGTTGGGTTGAGGGGTGGCCACATATAGTGGTGCAGTGATGCCAGTACTTGGAATGAGGTTGTCGTTGGCATCAATAAGGGTGGTGGAAGAGCGTTGAAGAGGCCCAAAAGTGTTGTGATGTCTCTGGTGATATGAGGAAAAAATACATGATTTTGAGGCTCCGGTGTCGACGAGTAGTCGAGATTTGACTCCTTGGATGGTGAGGTGGGTGTAAATGGGAGGTTTCATCATAGTAGAGCTATCCTTATCTCGAGCCCCTGCCAGTCTCCAAGTTGGTGGGCGGGGGCGGTCTAAAAACCCGGTCGGATGACTTCCGGCTCGACTGTGCTGTGGTCGTCCGAGTCACCAACCTCTGCAGCTTCCTCGCCGTGGTCATCAGCTCCTGCAGTGCCGTCCTCCAGGATTGTGGCAACTCGTCTGGATGGTTTCAACCAGGGAATCTGTCCCCAGAATAAAGGAATCCTTGAGCGCTTGGCCAACAATTCGGAGAAGGAACGTTTCAGCCCGTTGATAGGGCACTGGGATCCGCAGGGCTTCCAATCTCCAGGCTTGATCCTGGCCCACTCTTCTGGTTTATCCGGGCTGCGGTTGGGGTAGAAAATTGGTCCGGAAAGAGCTCCTTGGGGTTTAGTCGGAGCTCTGTTGATGCTGGCGATTTTCCCTTGCTCCCGGGACTTCTGCAGGGAAGAAGGCAGCATATGACAGGGAGATCCGCGTCATATCCGGCCGGTTCTGTAATGGCGAAGTGGTCCCGGACTGCAATAGGGAGGATTCTCATAAGGGTACGTCGGACGTTTTCTTTCTTCTCCGCAGCTGTAGCCGTCGTAAAAGCGGTGGAAGCCAGCCTGTTGAGCTTGCTGATGGTGGCGTCGAGGTCCCCATCGTATGTGATAGCGTGGAACTGCTGGTCAGCTATTACGGTACCTAAGACGGGGTTAATGGCAGCTTTAGTATAGGTCTCAAACTGTTCCCAGGTCATCCCCATGTTCTCTTTCACATTACTGGAAACTAGGGCCATGTATCGCCCTAGCTTCATTACTACTGTATGAATTTTAGGGGCCACTTCATTTTTAAATATGATGTCAAGAACTGGCTTGACGACCTCTAAATAGGTGGCTATGTCATTTTCCTCCGGTTTGAAAGGAATAATATCCAGTGCTCTCCCCGTCATCCTGACTACTTGCCCCTGTCGTGCTACTCTCAGAAATATTAAAGCAGGAAAAAAACTGAAAGGCTACCCTCGAGAAAGAGACACCGCTGCCACCAGTGTTATGCCCAGTCCAAATTGGAACGCGAGATATTCTGAGTACAATGATTAACTCTCTAACTGGAGAAGTATACCTTTAACTTTAATAAAGAGACAACACGGCAGGAGAATAATTCCACAGGCGACAAGTTAACTCCTTGCGACATATATGACCCGATCGCGTCATATGAATAATTCCACCAAAAACTCATATGACGCGATTGCGTCATATGGACTTATCTCTATACCTCTCCAATAAGTTTATGACGCAATTTTGAGTCATATGAGCTCAGTAAGTCCGATAAGTTACCATACGATAAAACCGTTGGTGGCAACCTCAGCCTCCTGCGATAATTCTAACGGCCGCAGTGTTGTTGTGAGTGTAGTGCGAGGCAGTGGCAATGATCCTGGGGCTCCCGCCTCCTTGGACTTACTGGAACATAATATGTCTGGGGGAGTTAACATGGGTTTCATTCACTTTACACCTGGTTCATGGAGGAGCAATATATTTAATTCTGGAACCTGAGATCATCAAAATGGCAACAATGGTAAATAGAGCATACAAATAATAATATGATTAACAATTATAAGGCAAGAGTCGAACAATGGGTCCGGACTCAAATTAACAATAACTCCTCGGATACAATTATAGAGTATCCAAAATAGTGGAGGCTTACCTCCCACTCAACTAGATCTCAAGCAAGATCTCAGCAAGGTAACAAGAGTGCAGTAATGGCAGATGTCGTCTGGATCATACTATGATGTCCCCGGCAATAGTGACGTTAACTGACTCTAAAGCAACAATGACCAAGTGGTCATCAACAATAAGGTGGGCTCTGAAAGGCTCACAAATGAACTGAATTCTACAGGTGTGCTAGATCTCACCTGGCAAGATTATTTATTCTAAAACTACTTGTGTGGGCAACTAGCAAGATACGGAAGTCTGATACAACAATCGTCGGGAGCTGAGATAGAGTGAGATCTATTCGAGTTATGAACCTGACAGAATGTTAAGTGAATGAGGCTAGAAGTTATACAAGGGAACAAGGTTACGTGTAAATAGGTGTGTATCTCATATGCTGTGGGTCTTATATAGGCGCGTCCCCTCTGACGGGCTATGGGAGACCAATAACCCGGGAATGTGCGGATATAAGGATCCCCTGATAGTTATGTCTAATGTGTCCCGGCAAGTGGGCAGATTAACGCCAATTTACGTAGAGACAGGAAAGCCCTCTCGCAAGACGTTATTTAGTGAGAACCCCTGAAGATAACTTCAACCACTACCCTGAGACAACTCTATACCCATAAACCGTAATAAGGCACTTAAAGGAGAGCTGGAGTGAAAAGGTGCCGTAGATCGAGGGAGAATCCAGTGGTCCAGGAGGGCAGCTGGGGCGTGGCACTTCTGGATGTTGGTCCTGGATTAGGCTGTACTCCTACGTCCTTACAGCTCCTAGCTCCTCTGCGCCTACCACGGGAGGCACCCGGGTTCCTCTTGCGCTCCGCGTGAGCAGGGACTTACTAAGAGTATGCCAGAGTTCTGCTACAGTGTTTGGTGGGGGGTTACGGCGACTAGCATAATGATCTGTATAGAGTTTCAAGCAGTCTATCCAGTGACACTATGGTTAGTCTAAGGTTTGGGACAATTAAATTACTCCCTTGCAACTCCTCTGGAACCACAAGACTAATACAGTAAATAAAGGCCAGTGAAGGTGGGGCCCAAAGTGGGTTGCACAATCTAGTCCTCTTCCTGAAGGGGGGAACCCGACCTGGTTGTCTCTAAGTACTGCACTATCCTTATAATCCCTTGAAAGGAACAAGACAGTAATCCTTATTTACTTGGTCTGGGCACAGCATCGAAGGCCAGGAAGGTGGGGCCCAAAGTGGGTTGCACAAGCTAGTCCTCTTCCTGAAGGGGGGAACCCGACCTGGTCATCTCCGATCACTGCACACAGCTTCAAGTGTGAACACCAGCTATTCTGGCTGCTTTTGTCTCTGGAACCACAGACTAATACAGTAAATAGAGGCCAGTGAAAGTGGGGCCCAAAGTGGGTTGCACAATAATAATAATAATAATAATAATAATAATATTTATTCAGTTAGCAATTTACAGAGTTGGTACCACATAGTACATAGTATGTTACAAATATGACATGTACCAGCCTTGCATAATTCCAACTAAGGATAGCCCAATAAGGCCGTTAGGCGTATTTCCATTGGGGTCCTTGTGGGATTAGGTTAGCTGGGGAAAAATGGGGAGGATAAAGAAATAGATACTTTAGAGAAAGTATTTCTAGGGGGTTATTTTAAGATACCTTACATCCTATAGTAAATATCAGTAATCCGTAATCAGTAATCATTTCAGTTTGGTTTGTCTATCTCTTATGTCGCATTTAGTAGTAGACATAAGCTTGGTGCTCCCTTCTCGCAGCTGTCCGGTTCAGGTGTTCCTTCAGGCTACGTCTGAAGGAATACAGTGTTCTCTTTTCACGGACTGACTGGGGTAGGTCGTTCCAGTCTTTGATGGCGGTGAAGAAGAATGTTTGCTTACCCTGTCCTTGGATTCTCGGGACCTTAAAATTAAACATCCTGTTTCTTGTATTATGTCCACTCCTCTCATTTGCTTTAACAAAATCATTCTTTAGATACTCTGGAGCTCTGTCATAGAAGATTTTGAAGGCATTAGTGAGCCTGATTTGTTTGGCCCTGTCAGAGACATTGAGCATACCTAGTGACTGAAGTTGTTCCTGGCCAACATGTGATCTGGGTCCTAGGTTCAGCATGAACCTAACCATTTTATTTTGAGTGACCTGAAGTTTGTGCTGTGCTGATTTAGATGATGCAGAGTACCAGAATGACACAGAATAGTCAAAATGACATTGAACAAGCGCTTGGCAGAGGGTCTTTTTGGTCGCCGCGGGCAAGCATCCCACCTGTCTATACAGGTATTTTATACGTGCTCTACACTTACTCAGGATAGATTCCAAAATTGTTTCACCTGACAAACTCGCGTCCAGTTTTAGTCCGAGATATTTAATTTGTGACACTGTTGTTATAGGAATATCATTACAGTTGACCGAGAAGCCCACAATGTCTTTCAGTTTGCGTTTTGTTCCACATAAGATGGCTTCCGTCTTGCCCAGGTGAAGAGATAGTCTATTGTCCACTAGCCATTCACTACATGATTCTAGTTCTTTGGAAAGTGAAGCGGCAATACTTATTGGGTCTTTTCCTGAAACCAGAAGCACGCTGTCGTCTGCATACAGTAATAATTTACATGAGACGCTCATTTCCATGTCGTTCACATAGCAGAGAAAGAGTAAGGGACCAAGGATGCTTCCCTGTGGGACCCCACAGTTAATTGGCATAGGATCAGATATATTATCATCAATTTTGACTCTTTGGGTTCTACCACTAAGATAAGATTTAAACCAGTTCACAGACCCTATGCCCATTGCTTGTAGTTTATTACATAGGATATCATGGTCTACTGTGTCAAACGCTTTTTGTAGATCAAGAAGAACAATACCGGTGTAGTTGCCTTTAGACATTTCTTTACGAATGTGATTCGTTAAGTGGATGAGACAGGAGTCTGTCGAGTACATGCATCTGAAACCTGATTGAAACTTATAGAATAGATCATTTTGTTTGAGGTAGTGTTCAATTTGGGTGTATACCGCTCTTTCAAGGATTTTAGATACAATACATAATATGCTAACTGGTCTGTAGTTACCAACTTCTAGTTTATTTCCTTTCTTGAATAGAGGGGTTACAATAGCTTCCTTCAGTTCAGCAGGTACAGTGTTGGTGTTAATTGACAAGTTGATGATGTGGGTTAGGGGGCCTGCTATACCAATGACTCCATCTCGTAGAAATTTGGCAGGAATTTTGTCTGGTCCTGTGCTTTTATGTACATTTAGGTTAGACAGCTCGTCAAAAGTGTATTTTGGTGTAACATTTTGCAATCCAAATGTGTTCGGGTGTATGTCTTTATCTCTGTAGAAATTTCGAAAGGTGGCCGTTGTTGTCGTGTATTTATTGAGAGGTTGAGGTAGGTTCTGTGCAAGTGTGTTTGCTATGGAGGTGAAGAAGGAGTTGAAGTAGGTTAAAATTTGTCGTTCATCGTGGCAAACCTGATCATTAATGGTGAGAGCAATATTAGTGTTAGACGAATCCCTTGTCTTGTTGCTGTAGCCTGTTGTTTTTAGGTGCCTCCATAGTTTCTTTGGGTTATTCTGATATTCCTCTGCCTTATTGTGAAAATAATTAGTTTTCGCTGATTTTATTTTCCTACTTAGTTTATTCCTGGCCCTGTTGAACTCATGTTTCAGACCTTGATCCTGTCTATGTTTCGCTAGCTTTTTAACAGATTGTCTCTGTGTTCCAGATGGTGTAGTATGTCATTGTTGATCTATGGATCTGACCTTGCTTTAATTTGTATGTCTTTCAGAGGAGCTATTTCGTCTAGAATGTTTGTGATGATGGTTCTGAAGCCAACCCATGCGTCATTAACGTTTGTACTTCCAAACACTGGAGACCAGTCTGTATTCCATAAAATGTCCAGAAATGTTTCTTTATTGTAGTTTCTGAGTGACCTTGTTTTGATAACCTTGTGATTCTCTAGGGTAATTTTTGTGGTTTTTCGTGTGCAATATGAAAACATCAGCAGTTGTAAAGTCAGTGAAAATAGGCTAGCCTAAACAGACCTCAGATGCGGAAATACCCTGAGCCGAACAGGCCAAGCGGGATATCTCTATTGGTCTAACTGGTAAGATCGGAGCTCCATAAATCCTCTTTCGGGTATGGTGTAAAAACCGATCCCCACAGGACAAGGAAGAGGATAGGAGAGAGCAGGGAGTGTTAATTGTGAGACTCGATTGGGTTGGGTTGTGGAGTTGCCAGCCGCCCAAGCGAGTTGCCAACTGGGCAGTTTGTAGGTGCGTGTAGCATCGCTCAGTGAAGTTGACTCACCATTCCCGTTCATCTCTCTGACGGACTCTCGGTCGATTCGGCTCAAGCTTGTTCCTCTCTGTTCGGAGCTTTCGCTTCCCGGAAGGTGAAGTAGTGTAAAGTCAGTGAAAATAGGCTAGCCTAAACAGACCTCAGATGCGGAAATACCCTGAGCCGAACAGGCCAAGCGGGATATCTCTATTGGTCTAACTGGTAAGGTGCCTGCCTCACACCCAAGGGTCGAGAGTTCGTGCCCCCACCAGGGCATGATATTTTCGTGAGGCTATTTCCGCATTTAACGAAGTTTAGGTGTGTTGGTTAAATTGTTCAGATGGTTGAGAGTAAGATCGGAGCTCCATAAATCCTCTTTCGGGTATGGTGTAAAAACCGATCCCCATACAGTGGCACCAAGATGGCGGAGGTTGGCCGATCTTTGTTACTATAGGGTCTCTAGGGAGGGTACGTGCCCCCCCCCCCCCCCCGTAGATAGCCCATTGGATTAATAACATCATCGTACAAAGTCATATATACGCAAATCGCAGTGAGTATTTTATATATTAGTTATCGATATAAAGTCCCATTTTCTTATACACTAATTAAGAAAACTATTTCTTTTGAATGGGTAACCAAAGTATAATCATTTAATGTCCTTAACATTATATAGTTATTTACAAGTAAATCCAAGTTATTCCAGTTATTTTTTGTTTTTTTATTAATCAGAATTAATTTACATACAATAAACAAGGTTAAGTAATAAATTAATGTGGACGAGAATAGCAACAAGCAGCTATGTAGATATTTTAGCTGTTACATGTATCAGATCGCTCGATAGAGACTCATATTCAAATTGGCTGTTGTGAGCGTCACCTGTGCAATTAGGCATTGGTGATAAATTTCGCATTAACTTGTTATTTGCATTTTTATTGTGATTTTCGCAATACAACCCTTACTGTATGGTACATGCCAAATTGTGTGTAATCACCAGCATAATATAAACACAATGGCCAACAGAGTAGTAACAAGCTGTGAGATCTGGGCGAAGGTCTCGAAAATTGGCGCGGTGCTAGGCAGTGGGGGCCTATGGCTCGGTCACCAAGGTTGAGTATGATGGCAAACCAGCCTGCCTAAAGGAAGGTAAGATGCTACTCCACCTCCCTCGTTTCCACCGTGAATCCCAAATCCTCAGCCGTTTGGATGGCATTGGTGGGGCCACAGTATTGTACGCTGTGGCGTCGGACCAGCCTATGATTGTCATGTCCATGTGCACGGGGAAAACACTCCACGAGTTGCTAGAGGACAATGATACCCCGTTCTGGATGTGGCTCAACATACTAAAGAGTGTCGTCTATGAGGTTTGTCGAATCCATTAGAAAATGTTATTCATAATGATTTGAAAACCGATAATCTGCTTTTTGAAACTGGTTCAAGAAAACTTGCAAGTATCTTTAATAGATTTTGGTTTGGCTAGCTCCCCAGGGCCAAACTCACGTTTCCCACTGGAATTGGAGCGAGATATAAGAAGTGCACGCACTACGCACCGGAACTATTTCTTGGTGACGTAAGTTCCACTCACAGCGACACTTGGGCGCTCGGTGATATGATTGACAGAATCATGAAGGGTGTCGACATCGGATACTGAGTTCCTTAAAATAGCTGATTCACTAAAAACTCTAGTACGGGCTATGAAGCGTAGAAAGGCCATTCACCGCCCCAGCCTTCTGGTAGTATATGAACAACTATCTTGCATTTTGGATTGTTGTCTTCATATCTTGAATAGCCCTGTCGAATCTCCATTGAACTATGAGTCTGATTCCAGCTGTAGTGAGTCATGAGAGCGAGACTGGTGGGGAAGACGATGATGATTCAGTCTGTTCTATTGTCGAGCCAGTGAGTGCAATGAAGAGGCAAAGGGATTCAGATGACATAGATGAGGTTGGGACGCTAAGAAGTTCAGGGCAGATGATTCTGTGTGTGTTATTGATTAAGATGTTTTGGAACGCCGATGCCCAAAATTCTGTTTTTTATTTAGTTTATTATATTAGGAAGATGTTTATAATATGGTTTTGTTTATGTTATGGATTCTTTAATGGTAGGTTAGTTATTGGTTACGGATGTACGGCATATGTGGAGGAATTATACCCACATGACGGATAAACGTGTTATTGTGATGGCACGACAAGTATGGACTCTCTCTGGAGTCCTGTTTAGGTATATCAAACAGACACACCTGAAGAGAACTCCAGACAATCCAACTTGTTGTGTCATCACAAAAATGTTTTTCCATCGTGTCGGTATAATTTTGTCATTCAAGTATTCACGGCTATGAATGTCCTCTTTCTGATGTATATGTGGGTTATTTCTATACTTAACATGCTTCCTTAACATTATACTTAACATTATATGTAACAATGTTTCCTATTCTCTAAATTAATTTGAAGAACCATATAGTGTAATTGATTAAGGATATACTGTATATACAGGTATTAGGGTTAATTTTTAAAAATAAATAAATTCCTTTTTTATTTATTATATTTTCCCTATGTTATGTAAGGAACAAACCTAGAATTAATATTTTAAATCAGGGAGGAGGTTAGAACTCCCTATCCAACACGCAAATAGGTTTAAGATTATTATAGGTTAACCCGGGAACTGCGGGAAGACTCTTTAGAGTTCGGCCGGCGGACTGCGGGAAGACTCTCTGGAGTAAGTAAAACTAAAAATCAACTTTTTACATCGAATTTTTTTTTTTTTTTTTTTTTTTTTTTTTTTTTTTTTTGGCCCCTGGGCCATGCACAAATCTCAGTCCTTACCTCCCCTCCTTCCCCACTTTCCTCCTATTCTCAGTTATCACCTATTTTCCCTATTATTCCCCTTATTCTGAGGTATATTTTCGTGCTAACATTAGCGAGTTGCAAGCAGGGTGTTGGTCATCACTGATGGCCATCGAGTGCAAGAGGAGAGAGAGAGAGTATCGATCGACTGTGTCTCAGTGGCCTTGGGGAAATTGGCGGGAAAGGAGTTTTGCCTCACCCATAGATTATACAACTCGCGGGCTATATCTCCGATTTTGACCATCCAAACGCTGTTTTCACTCGTTTATTGTTGTTTCAGGTTAATACCTTTATAATCAACCCATAATAGGCGCATATGGATAATTATTAATGCTATTAATGGTACAATGAATATTTTAGTGACGAAAAACCTCAAATACGTCAGCACAGGGGAGGTTTTCATTTACCCCCGTGCGCACTTCAGAGGTTAAAGAGTATAACACTTTACAACTTAACTTATCTTATGTGGTTGAGGAGGTAACCACTGATTCTGGGAGAGAGTTCCAGAGCTCAGCAGTTGAATAGAAGAAAGACTGAGAATAGCATTTCACTCTTGGGTTGGACAGTTGCACAGAGTAGGGGTGGGATTATGTTGCAAGACGGGTACTACGTACCCTACGAAGAGGAGGTGGTATACACTGGGAAAGCTCCGAGGAACACTGATTATTGTAGTAGCGATAGAATATCGAGAGAGATGCAACATTGTGGCGAAGAGAGAGAGATTGCAGAGAGTTGGTGAGTGGACGGGAGTTAATGATACGAAAGGCTTTCCTTTTTACTTTGTCTATGAGTGCAGTGTGAGATGATCCTCCCCACACATGTGAACAATATTCAATACAAGGATGCACTGTGCCCCTGTAGCCTACAGAGCCAGAAGCTGCACAGGGGCAAAGAACCCCTTGAGGCGGTTGAGCACACCCAGCTTCTGGGAGGCTGCCTTAGCAAGACTGGTAATATGGGCCTTCTGAGTGAGAGCAGAAGAAAAGGAGACACCGAGAATATTGAGAGAAGATGAAGGATTGAGTTTAGTATTCTTGAAGTGTAAGGGATAGTCCTCTGGAAGTTCCGAACGGGTAGTAAGTGTTATGCCAGGTTTTACTGGGGTTTGATTGGTTTGATTAAGTGGGTTCTTCCTAACTGGAGAAGTCAATATTGTTTTACCACAGACACAGAAAGAAAATAGAGGATAATTATCACAAGACGTGCATTCATATTCCATTTATTGGCACAAGAATATCGCATACGTAAGGCTAGAACAAAATGGTCAAGAACAACAATAATAGATGCACGAACGAGGCTCCACTACGTCTGACTCGTAAGACTGGATTATTCTATGCAATATCTAAGTGAGTATGGTGGACCGCTTTCTAATTGAAAGATTACGCTTGTCCTGTATTTATTTCAGAGATAAGAATACCACTCCTTTCAATCGAGGATTTACACTTGTGCTTAGAAAGGCTACGTACTAATTATATATGCGAACTTTTGGTTTTTACCTGCGTAGAGTTATTCTGGATTGGAAGCTGAACGTAATTATTTTCTCAGCGTTAATTCACTATGGTGCTTACGCATAAGTTAACTTGAATTTATTTGTTATTTGTTTTACCAGAATTATTATCAGTACTTCCCTGATTTATTGGGTTTCACTAGTAATTCTTTTCTCTCACTTTTTGCATAAGCTCATAGTATCCGATGTTTCTAGAATACTTCTTTATATATACCCGGTAGATATGTTTTGACTACATTCCACTTTTTGATCTTTGTATACTCTTTTTCTGAGAAGACATTAAGTATACAGTATATTCTTTCCACAGTTAGATCCTCTATAACTTGTAGGTATAACAACTTCACTTTAGATGTATAGAATAAGTAATCCAATCTTCGGTAGATGCGTTGGCTGTGGGGGGGTTGTCCTGTCGTGACTGGGTTAGCACAGTTTTACTCGAGTTCTTGAATTGGGACCTTGAATACTATCTACCTAGCCATCGCAAAGGTAAAATAGAATCGAGTTAATGCAGGCGTGAACTCCTGACTACTCTGGTCTTTGAAAGAACTTTGATGCAGAACTGAGGGTTGATGAGTTTCTTGCGGTTTGGTCTATCCCAGATAAAGCTACTATCCCTTCGGTAGCGTACTTATATCCACAATAGCGCCGGGGTTGGGGTAGGGGAGGATATTAGTTAGCTTCCTTCAAAGAGTCTAATAAACCAGCCTTCTTGATACCCACTTCAAACAATTATTATTGGCGAGTGACTTCAGTATCGCAATTGTTTTTACGTCCATCAACCATAAGAACAATACTTCAACTGAGCCCTCAATCTTCAAGCTGTCCTCACGCCCATTGACCACAAGAAACAGCTCTAAATTGAGATACTATATGAAAATCAGCGGGAGTAGGCCTATATAGGCCCCTTTTCTTAGTGCCAGGTCGGTGGTGTTATTAGGTGACAGAAAGGCACCTGGCAGTTGGTATCTTGCAGTGATTATTTCCTTGTGGCTTTGAGTTGGAGTGGGCTGTCTGGACCCTACTTCTCGGCTTCCTTTGTCCCAGAGGCGGCGCGGGATGGGGAACAAGGGCGAGGGTAGGTACGGTTTTGATGGCTCCATTCTTGGTGTCGCCTGTCTTTCCCATTTCTTTCCTTTCTTGGTGTTTTGGCATTGTCTCGGTTGATGACTATTTCCTTTCCTGGTGTTGGAGGACAGCTCATCTCGTAGGTAATGGTTCGAGCACGTTTGTCTGGGCTGGGGGTTGTGCCCTTGTTGAGTTGAGGATTGGTGGGAGAATTTCGTCTTTTCTGTTTCTTGCTTTTATTTTCCTGGACTTTGGAATTGTTGGTGGTGATGAGTTAGTCCCCTTCTGGTGTTAGAGGACGTGTCATATTGATGGTAGCAATTCGTGTTCCGGGTTTGTAGGATATATCATTGTTGGTACAGGGAGGTGACCTTGAGTTGTTTTTCCCCTGGCGGTGTGGTAGGAAGCTCCGCCTACGATGCGCCTCCTGGCGGTGTGGCGGGAAGCTCAGCCATGTCCTTTCGTTCCCGGCTCTTTCCTCTACTCGGCCACTGTTTCCCATTCTTCCAACGTGGTGAGGAGGTGTGGTAGGAGGAGAGGGAAAATGGCTTGGTGGTGGTGCTTGCTTTTCCATTATTTCAGTAAGATTAAGAAATTGGGTTTTGGAAGCATTAAAGGTAACAATTAAGGTTTTCTCTGCCCCAATTGAAAATAGTAGTTAGATTAGAAGATAATTGTTGCATGGCTTCATTACGTTTGTTTTTGAGGGATTGCTTGCTGGGGCGTTCAGGAAAACTAATTGAGTAGTGTAAGGTAGAGTCGTCTGCGTATGAATAGATGGGCCTACAGTTGAGAATACCATTTATGAAAATTAGAAAGAGAATGGGAGATAGGACAGAACCCTGAGGAACACCGGAGTTGATAGGATGAGGAAGTGAGTGATGGCCATCCACAAACGCAGCTATGGAACGGCCGGAAAGGAAATTAGAGACAAAGGCACAGATGGAGGGATAGGAACCGAAGGAGGGTAATTTAGAAATTAAAGATTTGTGCCAGACTCTATCGAAGGCCTTCGATATGTCTAGAGCAATAGAAAAGGTCTCACCGAAGTCCCGAAAGGAGAATGACCAAAAGTTATTAAGATATGAAAGAAGATCACCAGTAGAGCGACCCTTTAGGAAGCCATATACTGGCGATCTGAGAGTAGATTATGAGAAGAGAAATGCTTAAGAAATTTGGAAGCAAGAATAGTTTCAAAAACTTTAGAGATACAAGAGATGAGAGCAATTAGACGATAGTTGTAGCGTTGAGAGCGGCCACCTTTCTTCGGGACAGGTTGAATGAGAGCAAACTTCCAGCAAGAAGGGAAGACGTTAGAGGAGAGACAAAGACGAAAGAGTTTACCTAGGCAGGGAGTCAGCACGGAAGCACAGTTTTTGAGTACAACAGGAGGAACACCGTCCGGACCGTACGCCTTCTTAGTATTGAACAGAAAGGGTAGAAAGTACATCTTTAGAAGAGATTAGGATATTAGGCATAAGTAGGAGAGAGGGGGGTGGAGAGGGAGGAATAGCACCGGAATCTTCCAAAGTGGAGTTTCTAGCAAAATTTTGAGCAAAAATTTCAGCTTTGTCAGAGGAAGAAGTGATGGTTGTGCCATCAGAGTGGTAAAGGGGAGGGCAAGACGAGGAAGAATTTTTTTTGGAGAGGTATTTGGCTAGATGCAAGAAAGATTGGGAAGAGCTAGTATTGGATAGTTCAGAGCTTTTATTATTGATGAAAGAGTGCTTGGCAAGTCGAAGAACAGATTTGGCTGATTCCGGGCAGAAACATAGGAAGAATGAGATTCTTGAGTTTTAAGGCATCTCTACCGTTTGAATGCTTCCTCCTTGTTGCGGACAGCAGTAGAAAAAGTGTGAGTAAACCAAGATGTTTTTGCATTATACTGAGCGAGAAAAAAAAATGGAATGTATGCTTTCATGTCCGAGAAGATTACCTCGGTAATGCGTTCAGCACTCTCCGTGGGTCACCGGCCACAAAAGCAAAATTCATTCGATGGGAAATCAAAGAAATACTGCCGAAGAGCCTCCCAGTCGGCAGCGCCAAAGTGCCACAAGCGCTGCCGGTTGGGAGGATCGGGTGGCCTTACCTGAGAGATAGGACAAGTGACAGATATTAGTTTATGGTCGGAGGAGCCCAAATGAGAGAACAAATTTATAGTATAAGCAGAAGGGTTAGAGGTTAGAAATAAGTCAAGAATGTTGGGCCGATCTCCAAAGCGATCAGGGATACGGGTGGGTTGCTGGACTAGCTGCTCTAGGTCATTTAGGATAGAAAAAATTAAGGCTTGTTCACCAGGTTGGTCAGTGGAAACAGAGGAGAGCCATTGGCGGTGGTGAACGTTGAAATCTCCTAGGATGGAGATTTCTGTGAAAGGAGAGATGGATAGAATGTGTTCCACTTTAGAAGTTATATAGTCAAAGCATTTTGGATAGTCAGTAGAATTAGGGGAGAGATAAACAGCGCAGAAATATTTAGTTTGAGAGTGACAAGAAAGCTTTAGCCAGAGAGTTGAGAATTCAGAAGAGTCTAAGTTGGGAACACGAGAAAAAGCGAGATTGTTGCGCACATATACGCAACATCCACCTTTGGCTTGAAACTGAGGATAGAGATAGTAGGAGGATACAGAGAAGGGTTTGCTGTCAGTACCGGTAGTCTACCCATTAAAAGGCTACCGACTCTTGATTAATCCTTTTAGATACCATATTATCTTTCCTAAGCTTCACAAAATCGTCTATATATAGCTGAAATAAAAAAATAAAAAAAAACTCGCCGGTACAGAAGGGATTAAGATGAAAAATTGCTCACACTCCTCCTCACCAAGCCAGCCCCATGACAATTTTGGATTTACATTGTTGTTTGACTGGGTTAATTCAAACTAGATGTGAAGGTCAGTGGAATGTGATCTTCATCTGTAGGCTATAATGTATACTGAATATACTGAATTGCCATATTTGTTATCATATCGAAATCAGTACTATAGGTATAGCGCCAACGAACTTGACAATAATCTTGATCCCTTAACTTCTCATAACTCAAAATGAATGAAAGGAATTGAGCTGACATTTCTATCATTTGGGAAGAGCCCACCAGAAAATAGGTGAGGATATTTACAGCCACTTTGCTCTAGGCCCTTTTGAGTTATGAGAAGTTAAGGGGTCAAGATTATTGTCAAGTTCGTTGGTACTACCTATAGCTACGGTATGATCTAGACAAGATATTAAGCCCCATGCTGCACTGACACCAACCCATCCGCATTGCTAGCATAAGGACGTGCAACGACAACAACAGAAGCCGATCAAACAAAAAAACAATGGAGAAGCCACCAGAGAAAACGCAATCAAAAGGGGAAACTATGATAGCCTTCCCAATCAACATGTGGCCGCACACTACACTCATGACTCCAGCTACTCTATGCAAATTAACCATCAACCACTACAATGTGCACCTATAAACTATCAAACCCACAGTAAAGTGTACACAGAGATGCAAAGTGAATATCTAAAACCAGTGCTAACCTATCACCATAGTGCATATAATGAAGAAATGAACAGGCCAGAAATAACAGAACAGCCTCACATGCCATATGCAAATATCCCTCAGATCCAGCACAAGCCAAATACCAAAGTGAAACCAATGTATGCATCATCTTCACATAATTCCCAAGTGCAAATAACCCCTAGTGCGACTGGCTCCCTAAAAGAACACAAAGCCAGAGTGTCACCCATGCCCCTCTTGCCCCGAAACCGGGCAACACAAACGCCGACAAAAACGGAGTGACTATGCGCGCTGAACAAAGTAGAATCAAGCAATCAGCCTGCTGGCTTAAAACAATTTTTTGAGTTCTGTTCTCAAAGCTCCCAGGTTAGACGGGAGTAGGAATAGCATCGATTATAGTGAAGAAGGAGATTCTTTATTCTTTGGTTTTATCAACAAAAGCAGGCCAAGGAATAGCTCAATCCATATCCACACCAAATGTGGGATTATGATCGAGCAGCATAATCGAACGCAAGGTAGGCCTCTTGACTTTGTCTCTGACTTAACCAACAAAAGTGGGGAGGAAATAGAGCCATTAGCCTCGCTAACATTCCAAGAAAGGTTCGTAGTAGAACTAATTACAACTAGTGCAAGCCTGCCAAACCAACCTAAGCCTAGGCCCTGCATCAATGTACTCTATCGAGATTCAGGACAGTGAAAATTTTAATTGTCCACCTACGCCCGGAAATACTTTGTGTTTACCAAGTGCAAGGGATCCTTTAGTGTCATCCTCCAGGTTCAGCGTGAATAGTGATCAAGTGTGTCGCGCTAAGACGAGGGCGAGAAGAAGTAGAGCAGAACGTATACTGGAATTTGTTTGGGACTGAACCTAGCTGGGAAGTGTGAATATCCCAGGGTCCCTGTAGTCAAGAAACAAGACAACCGCGCCTCTACCAGTGTGCTCCAATCTCGTTCTCCCAGTGCTTCTACTCTCTACGAAATCCTTTAAGTTTTTTTCCTAGTTCGTAACGGTAACGATGATTATAGTGAGGGTTTAGACTTAGGTATGTCAAGGTTCACATAATAACGTAAACCTAGAAGATTATCCGTTCTTCACCTTCTTTATTTATTATCCGTTGCTCTGATTCGAGGAACAGTACACATTCTATCGTACGGAAAATATTTACATACTTCCTCGAATTCAGGCTCCTGTATTTTTTCCGCTTGGAAATATATATATATTTATCCGGTTATAAAGACATACACTTACACGTAAAACTTGAACGTTTAGTCAGACCTGAGTTTATGTGCTACCTATCATCCGGGTACAGATCCAATAGTGAAAGCAGAGTATAGTTGACTAATATACAGTAATTATTATGCTTTTATGAAGTTATCTTTCATACTTATTACTCTGTGAGTTATTATAGTTTAATTACTTATTCAAATTGCATTAACTTATTGTTTAACCCCTTCTATACCAACGATGTACTTTTCATTATATTCTGGCAACCCATAAGGCAATTTTTGTTCAGCTTAGGAAGGACGTCTACCCATTAAATGGCTACTGCCTATCTAAATTAGTCCTTTTTAGCCGCCATATATCCTCCCTAAGCTAAATAAAATTGTCTAAATGTAGCTGAAATCAAATATAAAAGACGACTCCGGTAGAGAAGGGGTTAAGGAATAAAACCTGTATAATAAAAATAATAATAATAATACTTTATTCAGACTCACACAGTACAGAGGGGACCATACTGGGGTCCATATATACCTTACAGTAACATAAATATATATAAATATATACAAGCTACTGTACATAGGCTACATAAAATAAAGACATTAAATAATACCCAGCTTGCTATCATGTAGTTCACAGCACTGCCTCAACCAAAAACAGTGGTCATCAAACTACTGTGTTACCAAAACCACTGTCCTAATTGTGTACAGTACCATGCCTCACATCATTTAGCTTCCGGTACAGTATGTTGCTACAGTACAGTATAGGAATATCGGTACTGTACTGCACTATGAGGTTCAGTACTGGTATGCTAATTCTGTAGAGTAGCAGACCTGAAATCATTACTTAAGGTTAAATATAGAGCAACTTCCTCCAGTGTGCCTGGATCCTGGAGGTGTACACTATGCTTGGAGTTTGTAGCATTTTAATGATCCTGTTCTCAGAAGTGTTAAGGCGCTGAATGAATTTATATGTTAGCTTTCTAATGAGTGATTTGTAACAGTGTAAGTTCATATAGGCACATAGCGTACTTGTACTCTCATATTTTGAGAACCCCAGAAACATTTTCATGATATTGTGATATGAGATACTTAGTCTATTCACTGTCATTTTCTTAGTTTC
The DNA here is from genome assembly GCA_037953745.1 of Lithodes maja. NCBI lineage: Eukaryota > Metazoa > Arthropoda > Malacostraca > Decapoda > Lithodidae > Lithodes > Lithodes maja. The sequence continues at coordinate 31,132 of JBAKBP010008848.1, forward strand.
ACCACAGTTGTGCTGTATACATTGGTGAGCAGTAGGAGTTGAACAATGTTATTTTTGTATCCCATGTGCACATATGAAATTTTCTTAATATTGAATTTCCCTGCATGTAAAGTTGCCTTCGCTGACGACCCATATCCTCATCATCTGAGCGATCACATGAAATATAGTGTCCTAGATACTTTACTTTACTTACTTCTTCTATAATTTCTTCATATAAATGGAATTTAGGTAGCTTTTATTTCAATAGAAGGTTAGATTTAAATATTATGATATTGCTCTTTATAGGATTAAATTTGACTGAATGTTCGATTCCAAATTGTTCACATACTCTTAATAATTTATCCAGTCCTGCTCCAGAGGGCGCGATTAAGGCTAGGTCATCAGCATACATGAGATGATTTACAATGGTGCTGCCAATACAGCACCCAGTGCGAGTCTTGTTCAGCTCCAGACTAAGATCATCCATGTAGACGTTGAAAAGATACGGAGACAATATCCCCCCCTGCCTAACACCATTGGTTACGGCGAAAGAGCCTGACAGGATGTTGCCCCATCTTACACACATTTTTTGATTAGCATACCAGAAAATAAGTATCCTAACAATATAGCTAGGCACTCCCCTGTTAACTAATTTTTCAAATAAGGTTTTGTGACACACCCTATCAAAAGCCTTACTTGCATCAAGAAAACAAGAGAAAATTGAGCTATTTAGTTTGTTGTATGTATCAATCACTTCTTTCAGCACATATATGCATTGGTCTGTGCCCTGATTTTTCTTAAAGCCAAACTGATTGCTGCTGGTGACAATATATGCAGACATTCTTTCTAGCATTATCATTTCAACTACCTTACTCACCACACTAGCAAGTGCTACTGGGCGGTAGTTGTCTTTTGCTGTAATTTTACCTGATTTATCTTTAATGACAGGAACAAGTATTACGGATATCATAGACTCCGGCAGGACACCATGCGTAACTAGACTGGTGATGCAAGAACTAAGTTTATCTATTAACAACTGTGACGCACCCAGTGCGTAGCAACGTAACCTGATTGTACTCCTTGGTACTCCACTGTACCGTCACGGACCGTGTACCATGCTGGCTGCTTATATTGAGTGTGACAACGTATAACTATGTTCTTTGTATCTCTGCAAAGGTCTCGTCATTTGCTAACCAGTGGTGGGTTTTGTTTTAAGCCATGTCGAGACCTTCCATTTAATATGTAGTATCAATAGAGAAGTTGATAGATGAGATGATAGGAATTCAGAGAGAGAGAGTGAGTTAGACTTCAGAGCGAGAGGGTAGCGGTGCGCCACGCTGCCGGGGGGGGTGGTTGCCAGACGTATGGACCGGTTGGCAGCCCTGCGCTTATAGCTAGGTGCGACAGGGTTGGTAGTACATTGCCGCCTGCCTATGCTGTCTGGGCTGCCCATGTTGTCGTACAGCACATTGCCTGGAGGCTCGCTGTGTGCTCTATGACCAGGTTGCCTAGAACCTTTGAGACTCTAACATCCCTTGCCCTCTCTCCCAATTTCTCACGGTTGCACTCTTTCTCTCTGACGACATTACTCTCATTTCATTCTTCTCTCTATTTAAATGCATACCCTTCCCTTGAGGTCCTAAAGGAGTTTCAGCACTCACCTCTCGTATTACTCTTAGGACAAGCATATATTTACATGTATTAGATTTAAGGGGTTAATGTGAACAGCGATCTTCTTGATGAGGATAGTTGGTGAACGTTCTACATGTTCACGAGTTATATGCCCAGCTCATCATCCAATTTGTGACTAGACTAGTGCCATGTGTAAGAGCCCGACCATGCCCAGGAGTTGTCTGTAGAGGGGTGAGGACTTAGCCTTGATTTGCCTACCGAGCCAGGAGCGAGTGTAGTACCAGAGACTACAGCTCGCTCGTAGTGCCGGTATAGTAGAGTAACGTAATTTATCTGTCCTTGTGTTCTCTGCAGTCTTTTCCTGGGTTCTCGCTTTCGGTGCTGGGACTCGTTGTTCCTGTGACTTGGCCTGCTAGCTAGAACACATGGGGATGATGAGTGGGTTATATCTTTATTTTACTATGCATTGCAGCTCTCTTTAAGTTTATGTATGTAACACTTTACAATACACATTACTCACACACAAGACAACACTATTAATACTTTCATGTATCAATTAACTGCACTGTCGTTTTGCTGCTGTGTCCGGAGTTCTGTTGCGTAGGGCGCATACAGACTCAGAGGGGAGACAGAGTGAGAGAAGCGAAGTAGCCTATGCGGTAGTATGCTACCGGCGCAGTACTGTTGCCGGCAACCTTTTAGTTATTCCAAGTATAGATTCATTATTACAATAAGTGACTACTATTTATGTTCCTTCCATGTGTATTATTAGGTATCTACTGGATCATGAACATCTTGTATGCTACATGCTAGTGCATGTTAGTAGGGGACAGTTATTCTAGTGCACGCGCTTTCAAGTAGGCGTGTACATTTGTTATTTAGCATTTCACTGTCATACCTTTAGCCTGCTTCTATTCTACATTATTAGAGGCTTAATATTAACGTAGTTTCTTGAGTATTGCATTTCTTTAGTCATAACGTAACCTATAAATGTCTGAGGGGAGTTTAGCCTCATAGCCTACCCCTGTTGTACACTTTCGCCGAGTTAAGGTACCTCGTTACCATAGACGATAACTCTGTAGGGCGTTGGTGCTTTTGTTGTCTGGAGCATATAGTATTTGGGACTGGAATCGAGCGTGTCGTTGTCACATAAGCCATTTCTGTCCTACGATCAAGAATCCCGAATATGTATTGCCGATCCAGCCGTAACAAAATGGCGACCTTGCACAAGATTCAGTAGTATCCTATCACATGTTTTTTTGGAGAACTATTCTATGCTACCTAGTAGAGCTGGCTAGAATTTTCTTGCATATTGGAGGAATTTTTATTGTGTCATTATTGTATTGGTGGACTTGCAGATTGTTTCGTTGGGGGTGTCTAGAGTAGAGTCATTCAAGCATCTTTAACATTTTGTGAGTCGAGACTGCAATTAGTAATAAGCACTTCTTTTTTTTTATGAACAGCAATTGTATAACCAGCACTATGTCTAATGACTCATCATTTACGGGGGAGGATAACACGGTACAGCCTAGTAACCAGCAAGTACAACAGATGTTTAGGGAGGGAGTGTTATAAGTGGAGAGAGGGATGCCCGGGCATTTTTGCAGACACCTTTGACCGAACAGCGCCTGCAGGCTATTGATTGTTACGGTCTTCGCTGTTTAGCCACGGTTTTGGGGCGGGACTGTCCTGACAGTTGGCCCAAGAAGAATTTGGTGGCATGTTTGTTGGGTGATGGCGATGGGGCGGTGGGTGGAGTGGGGTCTTGGGGGGTTCCCTCCAAGCCTCCATTCCACTCTACCCCTGAGCTGGGCCCTCAGCCAGCGAGTCTTAGCACGATGCAGCAGGAGGGTTCTCAAGGGCAAGCTGGCTTACCCGTAAACACGTATCGGTGTGGATCCCCCATTTTGTGCTCTCCCCCCCCAGGCCTGTCTCCTGAGATGTTATTTCAGCTAGAACTAGCTAAGTTTAAGCTGCAGGAGACTCAGATACAACAGGCTAGTATAGAACGCATAGAGGTTGCTAGAATCCAAGCCAATCAGGATGCAACCAGGTACCAGGCTGAAATGGATGTCGAGAAGTCTAGAGTAGAGACCACGGGGCGTCATCTCGGTGGTGGGCACCGGGTTACAGACTCACTTTCGCATTTAATTAAGTTAGTACCCGCATTTGATGAGACAGCAGTGACTGAGTTTTTTGCTCGTTTCGAAAAGAAGTGTCGTGAGTATGACTGGCCGGAGGTTAAATGGGCAGCATTAGTTTCATCACTCTAGTGGGTAAGGGGTTGAAAGCCTACGATGCACTGTCACTGGACGAGAGTGTAGTGTATGGACTGGTGAAGGAGGCTGTGCTCCGGGCCTACGAACTGCAACCCGAAACTTATAGATTGAAGTTCCGTGGCGTGAATAAGAAGAGCGACGTCAGTTTTATGGAGCACGCACGGGACTTAACAGATGCAGGTAATAACTGGTTTCGGTCCGAGCACGCAGAGTCGGCTGAGGAAATTAAGCAACTTTTCTATCTGGAACAGTTTTACAAATGTACTGGAACCGATCTAACGCTGAACATTAAGGAAAAATGTCCCAAGACAGTAGAGGAGGCTGCCAAGATGGCAGACCTCAGATTATCATTGATTCGTGGTTGCGGTGCCGCTCAGAGGGCTGAGTCAGGGCAGAAGGGGCGCTATACCCCACCCACCAGAGTTTTCGATAATAACAAATCCTATGACACACATAACCACACTAAATGCATTGCACCTAATAACACCTACAAACACAAGCCTCTCCCGTTTACTAAAGGTCAGGCCCCTTCTTCGCCCGCACAAGGGAAGAAGCCCATTGGGGATGTGAAATGTTACAAATGTCAGAAGCTAGGCCATTATTCACGTGAGTGCCCTAGTAACACTCCCGCTAAGCCGGTGTCATTGGTTCACAGTATCGGTGTGTCTCTGAAGGCTGCAGCAACTGCCCGGGGTAGGTTGTCAGCAGCTGAGGCACACGCGGTAAAGAAGCGTACGGAAGGCTCGACACCTGTCCGGGACACTTTCTGTGGCCATCGGGGGCACGGGTTTGTGAGCTGGGGGAGTGAACTACGGAGGGTTGACTTGCTGAGGGATACGGGGGCTTCGCAAACTTTGTTGAGGAACTTCACAGGGAAACCGATAAATGCGGCCAGAGTTGTTGTGGTGCAGGGTATAAATGCTACGAGGTCATACCCACTTGTGAGGTTGGAGTTGAGAGTGGGAGAGGTGTGCAGGGAGCTGGATGTAGGGATCGTTGAGTGTTTGCCAGTTGAGGGCGTCGACCTTCTTCTCGGCAACGACTTTGCGGTGCCCACTTCCGGGACTCCACCCTTAGTCGTTGCCGAGAGGGCGGCCGACGTGGATGGTGAGAATCGGGAATGGGTTGGGAGGTGCCAACAGGATGAGATGGCCTGTGTGGTAACCCGATCTCGCTCTGCGGCTCCTGCACAGCCTAGCACTCAACCTCGGGGACAGTGGAGGAAGGATCAGGAGAAGGTTGCTAAGGGCAGGAAAAGGGACATTGATTCTGCTGCACTTCTCGGTGATTCGGTACTTGGACCTATAATAAACACGGGAGTTGACTCTGGCCCAGATATGGGGTGTAACAAGGCAGAGTTGGGTAAGACTTCGCGTGAGGCAAGAGCTGTAGCGAGAGCCACTAAGGCAGTAGAGCCTACTAGCCGGGGTAATGTCTTATTACAAAACCATCTTGATGCATTGACGCCCAGGGACATTAGTGAGCAGCAGCAGCAAGACGCTAGCCTAGCTCGTTATAGCAATGGTGCCATAGAGTTGGAGGAAGATGGGGATGCGAAGCCGGGAGATTTCTTTAGGCTCAACAGGATATTGTACCGCAGATTTCTAGACCCCAAATCGAAGTGGGAGGGCGGTGCGAGGGTAGTAGACCAGGTGGTTGTTCCAAATAAGTATAGAGAGTCCTTATTGTGTCTGGCGCATGATGTGCCGGTGGCGGGTCATTTGGGGGTAACAAAAACATTGGCGGCATTGGGCAGGTTTTTCTGGTGGCCTGGGGTCAAGGCTGATGTCTGTGCATGGGTGGCTGGGTGTGCGACCTGCCAGACAACGGGGAAGCCTAACCAGACCATCCCGAAGGCACCTTTGTTTCCCATACCTGTCACCGGGCCTCCGTTCAGCAAAGTTGTAGTAGATTTGGTTGGCCCTTTCCCACCTACTAGTAGTGGCAATAAATTCCTGTTGACAATCATGGATGTGGCTACGAGATACCCGGACGCATACCCCATGAGAAACGGCTCGGCAAAGGCAGTTGTTAAAAACTTATTATTGTTCTGTTCCCGTTATGGATTTCCACGTGAGGTGCAGTCAGACCAGGGGAGCAATTTTACATCCAAATTGTTCAAGCAAACCCTTCAGTTGCACGGTATATGTTCTGTAGTGTCGTCAGCCTACCATCCCGAGAGTCAGGGAGTCTTGGAGCGGTGGCACTCGACCCTGAAGAGTATGCTACGCTGTTACTGTGCAGAACATGACACTGATTGGGATTTGGGTCTGCCGTATGTTCTGTTCGCTGCACGTGAAGTCCCAGGAGAGAGCCTGGGGTTCAGTCCAAATCAACTAGTCTTTGGCCATAATGTGAGAGGACCTTTAAGTATGGTGAAAGAGATCTGGGAGGGCGAAGAGAAGCCGGGGTCTGTACTTAAATATATCCTTGAGAGCCGGGAGAGACTTATAGGTTGCATGGCAGCGGCAGGTAATAACTTGGTTAATGCACAGGCGGTCATGAAGCACCAGTATGACGCCAAGGTGAAGCTTCGGGAGTTTTCGGTGGGTCAGGAGGTAATGTTGCTTTTACCTTTGCCTGGACACCCCCTTTCTGCCAAGTTTATTGGGCCGTATGTGGTGGCTAAGAAACTGTCCGACCTTGATTATCTCGTTGCAACACCTGACCGTAGAAGAAAACATCAGTTATGTCATGTTAACCTCATGAAAGAGTATGTGAGACGCCCCTCAGAGCCTCTCACTGTCCCTGTGCTGGCCTGCAGCGGCCAGGGTGGAGAAGGAGGTGGGGACAGTCATGCTGCTGAGGAGGATAGCTGGGACTGTGTCATTTCCGCGGAACAGTGGGCGGGGAATACTGAACAAGAGGCTAGGCAAGCTGTAAGTCACCTGCCTGAGCACCAGGGTGCTGCTGTCCTAGGCCTGTTCAGGTCATACCCCTCTGTTTTCGCCGAACACCCAGGTCTCACTACTCAGGTAACGCACGACGTGGACGTCGGTGATAATGTGCCCTTCAAGTCAGTGCCCTACCGTGTGCCCCCGGTAAAGTTGCCAGCTTTACGGGAGGAGTTAAAGTACATGGTTGAGAGAGGGATGATCACTGAAGGTTATGTGAAGTGGACATCACCCGTCACGTTGCAGCCAAAACCTGACGGCAAGGTGCGGTTCTGCATAGATTTTCGTAGGCTAAATGGCTTGACCACTACCAACCCTTACCCTTTGCCTCGAGTTGACGACAGCGTGGACAAGATAGGGAATGCAAAGTACCTTACTAAAATTGATCTTGTAAAAGGCTACTGGCAAGTACCCCTGTCGGACCGAGCTAAGCAAGTTTGTGGTTTTGTGGTAGATGGCAAGACCTACCAATGTAACGTAATGCCTTATGGGCTTAAGAACGCACCTGCCACGTTTCAGAACCTGATGAACGATATTTGTGACGAAATCCCTAACTGCACGGTCTACCTTGATGACGTGATAGTGTATGATGACAATTTTGAAAATCACCTAAGGCACTTAGAGACCCTGTTTGGGAAGTTGCACGATGCTGGGCTGGTGGTGAACCTGAGGAAGTGCGAGTTTGTAAAGGCTACTGTGCAGTATCTTGGCTTCGTGGTCGGGTTAGGCCGGGTGTGCCCCCCCCTGAGCAAGATACAGGCTATCAATATGTTTCCCAGGCCCACCACTAAGCGCCAGGTCATGCGGTTCCTAGGTATGATAGGCTATTATAGGCGCTTCATCCGGGGATACTCTACTGTCTTAGCACCGTTAACTGATCTACTGTCGAAGTCAGTGAAGTTCTGTTGGGCTGCGGAGTGTCAGAGGGCTTTCGACCTAGTCAAGCACCTGCTGTGTACACATCCGATTTTGAGAGCCCCAGACTTCTCCAGGAGTTTTCAGCTGGCGACTGATGCCAGCGGTGTGGGTGCCGGGGCAGTGTTACTGCAGACTGATTCCGAGGGCTTGGAACACCCAGTGAGCTTCTTTTCTCGCAAGTTTAATTCGGCACAAAGGAATTACTCGACTATAGAGAAGGAGCTTCTTGCTATCGTTTTGTCGCTCAAACATTTCGAAGTTTATGTTCCAGCCTACGGCCCGGTAGTGACGATTTATACGGACCATCATCCCTTGAAATTCCTAAATCAGTTTCACAATCGGAATATGCGGTTGACCAGGTGGTCCCTAATGCTCCAAGAGTATAATCTCAACATTCAGCATATTGCCGGGAGTGAGAACGTGATAGCAGATTGTCTATCAAGGGTTGATGATCCAGGATAGTCGTGCACGGTGTGTGGGTTGAGCAGGAGTAAAATTAGGCTATCATAACGCCGTCCAAAAAGATTATAAAACAATAAAATAAACGAGAAAATTTTTTTTTAGTTTTGTAAGTCTTTATTGTTGTAGCATGATGCATGCGATATTGTGTTTTATGTATAATTCACACTTCAGTTGTTGTGCACCTTTTGCAATTAGTGGCAGCTAAGGGTAGCAGGTCGGTTGGTTGCCTGTCAGATTTTGATAATGCTTCTAAGGTCGATTATCTAAAATCTTGGGGGGGCTGTGACGCACCCAGTGCGTAGCAACGTAACCTGATTGTACTCCTTGGTACTCCACTGTACCGTCACGGACCGTGTACCGTGCTGGCTGCTTATATTGAGTGTGACAACGTATAACTATGTTCTTTGTATCTCTGCAAAGGTCTCGTCATTTGCTAACCAGTGGTGGGTTTTGTTTTAAGCCATGTCGAGACCTTCCATTTAATATGTAGTATCAATAGAGAAGTTGATAGATGAGATGATAGGAATTCAGAGAGAGAGAGTGAGTTAGACTTCAGAGCGAGAGGGTAGCAATGGTTGCCAGACGTATGGACCGGTTGGCAGCCCTGCGCTTATAGCTAGGTGCGACAGGGTTGGTAGTACATTGCCGCCTGCATATGCTGCCTGGCTGCCCATGTTGTCGTACTGCACATTGCATGGAGGCTCGCTGTGTGTTCCATGATCAGGTTGCCTAGAACCTTTGAGATTCTAACATCCCTTGCCCTCTCTCCCAATTTCTCACGGTTGCACTCTTTCTCTCTGACGACATTACTCTCATTTCATTCTTCTCTCTATTTAAATGCATACCCTTCCCTTGAGGTCCTAAAGGAGTTTCAGCACTCACCTCTCGTATTACTCTTAGGACAAGCATATATTTACATGTATTAGATTTAAGGGGTTAATGTGAACAGCGATCTTCTTGATGAGGATAGTTGGTGAACGTTCTACATGTTCACGAGTTATATGCCCAGCTCATCATCCAATTTGTGACTAGACTAGTGCCATGTGTAAGAGCCCGACCATGCCCAGGAGTTGTCTGTAGAGGGGTGAGGACTTAGCCTTGATTTGCCTACCGAGCCAGGAGCGAGTGCAGTACCAGAGACTACAGCTCGCTCGTAGTGCCGGTATAGTAGAGTAACGTAATTTATCTGTCCTTGTGTTCTCTACAGTCTTTTCCTGGGTTCTCGCTTTCGGTACTGGGACTCGTTGTTCCTGTGACTTGGCCTGCTAGCTAGAACACATGGGGATGATGAGTGGGTTATATCTTTATTTTACTATGCATTGCAGCTCTCTTTAAGTTTATGTATGTAACACTTTACAATACACATTACTCACACACAAGACAACACTATTAATACTTTCATGTATCAATTAACTGCACTGTCGTTTTGCTGCTGTGTCCGGAGTTCCGTTGCGTAGGGCGCATACGGACTCAGAGGGGAGACAGAGTGAGAGAAGCGAAGTAGCCTATGCGGTAGTAGGCTACCGGCGCAGTACTGTTGCCTGCAACCTTTTAGTTATTCCAAGTATAGATTCATTCTTATAATAAGTGACTACTATTTATGTTCCTTCCATGTGTATTATTAGGTATCTACTGGATCATGAACATCTTGTATGCTACATGCTAGTGCATGTTAGTAGGGGACAGTTATTCTAGTGCACGCGCTTTCAAGTAGGCGTGTACATTTGTCATTTAGCATTTCACTGTCATACCTTTAGCCTGCTTCTATTCTACATTATTAGAGGCTTAATATTAACGTAGTTTCTTGAGTATTGCATTTCTTTAGTAATAACGTAACCTATAAATGTCTGAGGGAGTTTAGCCTCATAGCCTACCCCTGTTGTACACTTTCGCCGAGTTAAGGTACCTCGTTACCATAGACAATAACTCTGTAGGGCGTTGGTGCTTTTGTTGTCTGGAGCATATAGTATTTGGGACTGGAATCGAGCGTGTCGTTGTCACATAAGCCATTTCTGTCCTACGATCAAGAATCCCGAATATGTATTGCCGATCCAGCCGTAACAATATATATATATATATATATATATTTCTTTAATACATACGAGGTTGAAAGAAATGGCAATTTCTGCGTTGGAAATTTTATTATTCAAAGTTTCCAGGTCTCTGATGAGTTTTCGCTGGGTGGCAGGAAATAGATGAATGAGATGACCAAATTCATGGTGGTACAGGGTTACATAAATGTACATGATGATACAGGATATACGACGCGTTTCACTGGACAACCAGCATTATCAAGTAAGGGTAGAATGATATAAAAGGTAAACAATAATTGAAAAACGAGAGCTCGCCAACAACCTTCGTAAAGAACGAGATGCTCTCCTACAGATTTGGGAAGACGAAACCCCTCCAGACCACCTCAAAGCCGAAATCAACACAGCCCTCGAACAACTCCTTGAACAACACAGAAGACAAGCCGAAAACACAACCATAAAAAAGCTTGCCCGTCTTTATGGCGGAAACATAAAACTTCCCAAACCAACAAAAGGATACATAAACCTGACTAACACCATTCTGACCCTGGACCAAGAAGACTTCCTGAACAAAGGCCTCAACTGCCGCTACAGCTCCAAACCTGGCCCCCACCGGAAACGCCTAGAAACGGAAATCCTCCTGGACGACATCCTACGACTCAAGAAGGATGGCAAGGTCACCACTACTCCCGCCCTACAACCTACTCTCCTCGCTGAAGCCGCCAAAACCAGAGGAACTCGCCATAGCAAAATCCTCAACAAACAACACAACACAACAACCAAGCTGCCAAACAATTAAGAGACAACCCCAACATCATCATCCGTCGTGCGGATAAAGCTTCCTGCCTCGTGATTCATGACAAGGAGGAATATCTTAGAAAAATGGACGTCATCTTAAATGACAACACCAAATTTAAAAAGATCACCCGCAACCCAACCGACGAAATAAAACGTACTGCCAACACCACCATCACCGCCATCAAAGCCAAACAAGGAGGGGTCCACCTTAAAAAACTCGTCGGAGAATACACCCCTGGTTATGCGTACGGAACCATCAAAACACACAAACCTGGGAACACCCTCCGCCCCATCATCTCCCAGATCCCCACTGCCACCTACCAGATCGCCAAGGCCCTGAACAACCTCCTCACCCCCTATGTGCCCAGCCAACACAACCTTAACTCAGCCCACGAATTCTTTGAAATTTTACGAGACGCCCCCCGGAACAACAAGCACACAATCGCCTCCCTCGACGTAGAAAGCCTGTTCACCAACGTGCCAGTGGACAGGACCATTGACATGATTCTACGTCGAATTTACCATTGCCCTGATACACCAACACTGGACATCCCGGAGAAGGCCCTGAAAACACTACTGGAGCTGTGTACCAAGGAGGCCCCCTTCCTTTGCCCCCGGGGCAACATGTACAAGCAGATAGACGGTGTGGCGATGGACAGCCCCCTAGGAGTTCTTTTTGCGAACTTTTTTATGGGTACCATCGAGGAAGAGCTCCTAGCTGCCCAACGACCCGCCGTCTACTGTAGATACGTGGATGACATCTTCGTGCAAATCAAGGACCTCCACGAACTACAGGAACTCCAGCGTCGCTTCATGACCTCCTCCGGACTTAACTTCACCTTTGAAAAATCTAACAATGGACAACTCCCCTTCCTCGACATCCTCGTAGCTCTGAACGACCATGGGTTCAAAACCACCGTCTACATTAAACCAACTAACACAGGACAATGCCTCAACGGTGATAGTGAATGCCCCCGCCGTTATCTTCTATCCTCCATCTCCGCCTATGTAAGGAGAGCCCTCACGCACTGCTCTACCTGAGCCGACACCCACCAGGAACTTGAAAGACTATCCCAAGTTTTAGTGAATAATGGATACTCCAACTCCGACATCTCCAGCACCATCAACCACCATCTTGAAAAATGGTACACCCAAAGCCCTCCCAACATTGACCCCCCCCCCAATGAAATTAAGATCTTCTACCGCAATTACATGTCCTCTGAACACAAAAATGACGAGGCCGTCTTAAAAGAAATAATCTCCAAGCATGTCCACCCAACCAACCCGGAAAACAAAATCAAATTAATAATTTATTACAAATTCCCCAAAACCTCCAACCTCGTTCTCCGCAACAAACCAGCTTCCACCAAGATAAAGAGCCCGATGACCGACGATCACGTCATTTACCAACATACCTGTAATTATGAGGACTGTGGACCTCATTCCTATATTGGCATGACGCAGACTCGTCTTTCACGTCGGTTAACTCTTCACCTTCAGGCTGGAGCCATCAAAGACCACTATCTCACCCCCAACCACCCCCACCTCACACGCAACGAGTTAGAGAAACACACCACCATACTTGATAAAGAAAGTGACCCAAGGAGATTACCTATACTCGAAGCGTTATATATCAAAGCCTTACATCCTAACATCAACAACCAAACTCTAGACCTTCAGATCCTTCCTTCTGCCAAAAGGCACTACCCTACAGGACCTAACGCCCCTCCTCGCCCCCCGGTGCCCTTGATGCAGCCCCCCGCGCTACCTCCTTCAGCTTCGTCTTCTGCCGGCGCCACACGGACCTCACAACTTAGGCCACGCCCCTCGACACGCAGCCAATCAGCTTTGACCCCGCCACCCGACCAACACCATCCCGCATCCAGTGCGCCTGCGTGAAGCGGTTCCCCCTTTTGCACTCCTAGAATACCCCTCCACCAATAGGAGACTTTTGCCCCCTGATTTTCGCCTCCTCTGATCCTCCACCCTCTATATATACCCTTCCTGTTTACCTTTTATATCATTCTACCCTTACTTGATAATGCTGGTTGTCCAGTGTAACGCATCGTATATCCTGTATCATCATGTACATTTATGTAACCCTGTACCACCATGAATTTTGCTCATCTCATTCATCTACTTCCTGCCATCCAGCGAAAACTCATCAGAGACCTGGAGACTTTGAATAATAAAATTTCCAACGCAGAAATTGCCATTTCTTTCAACCTCGTATGTATTAAAGAACATTTATTACCTGGCTTTACTAACATATATATATATATATATATATATATATATATATATATATATATATATATATACACAGTCTATTGTTCTATCTTTTTCACTAGCTAGCTATCTGTCTATTTGTTTCTTCATCTCTTTATCTAACTCATCATCTATAAATTTATATCTCTCTATCAACCAGTGCACCCCATCTATCGCCAACACTATGCCAGACACACCCACACCTCCCTTCCCCTGTACTCTCTAGCCTGACTAGTTTAGTTGGACTACCTCTGAAAAGGAAATCCCGATCTGTAGGAAGACTGACGAAGAGGAACCATTCATGTTCCACCCCTCCTGAAGCTCCCCAACTGTGTGTGAGAGAGTACAAAGGTACAAAGGAGTACAAAGGAAATCAAGCAACAACAGGTCTAGTGACCCTTCTAGGCTGCTTGTCCTCCAAAACACTGAGGATCAAGTGTCCAAACAGTGGTTTAGAGTGGGTAAGGGAACATTGGAAAGGGAACTACTGCCCTAGAACTAATGTCCGTGGCAGGATTAGGAAGTTAGTAGGGGACAGATGGGTTAGTAACTGAGGGGGGTATACAATAAAGTTATTCATTTACAAACGCAGTCAGTCGCGGGTTTGATGCGAGATATTTGTCTAAGCGGAGTTTAAATGAATCAACGGTGCTGCAGTCTATAACGTCTCGGGGAAGCCCATTCCACAAGTTGACAACTCGATTGAAGAAGAAATTCTTAGATTTGTGTGAGTTAAAAGATTTACCAATAATTTTGCAACCGTTTCCCCGCGTGTAATTAGATTGGTCGATAGTGAAGTACTTACTACAGTTCATATTGTCGATGCCTTTGATGATTTTTGAACACTTGAATTAAGTCGCCTCTTAATCTGCGCTGGGTTAAAGGAAATAGATTTAATTCTCTAAGACGCTCTTCGTATGGTTTGTTCTTTAGGCTAGGTATCATTTTGGTAACTCTACGTTGAACTCGTTCTAGCTTGTTTATATCTTTTTGGTAATAAGGGCACCAGGATTGAACGCAGTATTCCAGAAGAGGGCGGACTAAGGAATTGTAAAGGGTTAGGATAACATCTTTGGATTTATGCTCAAATGACCTGCCTATAAAGCCAATTATTTTGTTTGCCTTCTTAACAACTTCTGAACATTGTTGACTCGGTTTTAGGTTACTCGATATTGTTACTCCCAGATCGGTTTCTTTGTTTACATTCTTAAGCTGAGTGCCATTCATCGAATAGTTTGCTTTCTCATTTAGGTATCCGATATGTAGTACTTTACATTTATCCGCATTGAAACTCATTTGCCAAATTTGGGCCCAACAAGACAATTTATCTTGATTGTGTTGCATATCGTCAACTTGTTCTTTTGAGAGTACGCTATTTGCAATTTTTGTATCGTCAGCAAATTTCGAGACTGTACAGGTGAGACCCTCATCTATGTCGTTGATGTAAATTAGAAAGAGAATTGGTCCTAGTACCGATCCCTGGGGTACCCCACTACTTACATTGGTCCATTTAGATGCCTTACCGTTTATGACTACTCTTTGCTTTCTGTCGCTGAGCCAATTTTCTATCCATTTCAACACACCGTCTTGTATTCCATGCGCTTTTAGTTTTAGCAGTAATCGTTTGTGGGAAACTTTGTCAAAGGCCTTTTGAAAATCAAGGTATATAATATCTACAGCTTTACTCTCATCGTAGAGGTTGAAGATATCGTGGAAGAAGTCTAAGAGGTTTGTTAAACAGGAACGTTTTTTACGAAAGCCGTGTTGAGTATCTTTAAGTAAGTTATTTGCCTCTAAGTGATTTACGAGTCTGTCTCTTATGACCGTTTCTAGCATTTTACATACAATTGAGGTTAAGCTAATTGGACGATAGTTACTGGGTAGGGATTTGCTGCCTTTTTTGAATATCGGTGTTACGTTGGCTAGCTTCCACTGATCAGGCATAGTCCCAGACTGCAAGGATTCATTGAATAGCAATGTCAGTGGTTTGGAGAGCTCATCCTTAGCTTCCTTTAGAACTCTAGGTGAGATTGTATCAGGTCCAGGCGTTTTATTTACCTTGAGTTTATCTAAACAATTCAATACTTCTCTCTCTGTAACGGTGATATTGCTTAGAACATCTGAATTATCAATCTGAATCGGCGATGGTGTAGGGATATCACTGAGGTCTTCGGTTGTAAAAACTGATGCAAAGAAGGTATTGAGGGCATTACTCATTTGTACTTCGTCTTTGGTGTATTCTCCATTTTCATCGACTAACGGTCCAACAGTTGAAGTAACTACTTTTTTCTTTCTGATATAACTATAGAATTCTTTCGGGTTTGTTTTACTTTGATTCGCAACATGTAACTCCAGGGTCTTTTTACTTTGCTTAATTAACTTTTTGGCTTTGCGTCGTAGCTCTACAAATTTCACCCGTTCTTCGTCATTTTGTGAGGATTTTAATCTATCATTAGCAAATTTTTTAGCAAGCAGACAGTCTGAAATATCTTTATTCCACCATTTGGGCTTATCATTTTGGCCTGGACGCCGTATTTTCGATGGTATGCAGTCTTGCACTGCCTTAAGGTAAGTGGTTGTGAAACACTCCCAAGATGTATTTATGTCGTTATTGTTAGTCAGAAAGCTCCAGTCAGTTTCTTTAAGTTTTGATTTAAGTTTATGAAAATTTGCTTTCTTGAAATTAGGGACTTTCTCAATGCTGCTATTTGATTTGTTACGAGTAAACTTTAAAGTGAAAGTTATCGTACGATGGTCGCTGTTACTGAATTCATCACCAACATTCAAATTCTCTATTAATTCTTCGTTTGTTGCGAGTACAAGGTCAAGCACATTATTACCACGGGTCGGAGATTGTACAAATTGAAAAAGTGAACTCTCTTGCAAGTTAGCATAGAGGTCGTGTCTAGAGTGTGAAGTAAGAATATCGCCCCATTTAGTCACGGGTAAGTTGAAATCGCCAAGAATTACGGTATCTTGTATGTTAGTTATTTCTGCAATTTGTTCATAAATTTCACTGTCAGTTTGCACTGATTGAGATGGGGGTCTGTATAATAAAGCTAGTGTTATTTTAGTTCCTCGTTTATTATTTAATAGTACGTAAGATATGTCTATATTCGCAATTTGAGGTTTTGACATTAAGACGGGATTAAGACTTTCCTTTATAAAAAACAGAACTCCTCCTCCATTTCTATTGATCCGACTTTTCTCAAACATTGTATAACCAGGAAGCGTATATTCGGCTAAAAAGTCTCTGTCTTCCGTATTTAACCAAGATTCTGTAATGCCGATTATATCATAATGTTCTGTAAACACGATTTCCTCTAGATCTGAAAATTTATTGCGTATGCTACGAGCATTTACATAAAACACCTTAAGAGTATTAGAGTTGGATGTTACTGATTGTGCGTTGTCTGAATTTTCAGTTCGTATTTGACTTACACTACCCTGTCTTGGGTCTGGTTGACCCCGTTTTTTGAACGGAAATCCTTGACTGCATCGTTCAGCAGACGACCAAGACGTGCAGCTCCTACTTCATTGAGATGTACACCATCTCCTGAAAACAAAAATTTATCATAGTAAAAATTATCCCACGTGTCGACAAAGCCGATGTTCTCCTCCCTGCAGAGTTTGGCTAGTCGGCGATTTGTACTGGTAGCTATGTTGTAGAATCGGTTTTCTACATCAATCCGGGGAACAATTCCTGAAATTAAGATTCTATTAGATTTTTCCTTGAAGGACCTGATCAGCCGCCGGTACTTGCAAAGTAGTTCCTCTGACCGCGTCCGTTGGACATCGTTAGATCCAACGTGGATGATGTACGTAGTGCTTGCGGGGGCGAGCCTGGAAACCTCTTCCAGAGCCGCAACAATGTCGTCCACGCCGCCACCTGGGATACAGAATCGCTTTCTGGTCCTGGGTGCCCTGGCGCAGAACTCGGTTAGTTGGCCACGGACCATGGAGTCGCCCACAAGCCGAACTTCTTCCGTTTCCTCTTCCTCGTCAATAGCCAGAATTTTTGAAGCGGTTTTGGCATGTTGTCGGGATGACCTTCCTGGTACTGGTACTGGGATGGACATTGTTTCTCACTAACTGAAAGTTGTCCTGGGGGGGAGTGAGAGTAGAGTCATTATTATTATCTGCAACATCTAAGGTAGCTGCTGGTGTGGGTACCGGTACTGTATGCACTGGAATGGCGGTTGACATAGTAGTGGTTTCTTGGGCCGAGGGCACTCCTACGTTGAGTGTGGCAAATTCTTGAAGGGATTCAAGCTTCGTAATCAGGGCATCGATCTTGCGGTGAGCTGCATTCAATTCATCCGCAATCTTCTCTCGGAGCTGGCAAAATCTACAAATTTGGACATCAGTATCAACAAACATGGTAGGGCCAAATTTACCGGAACAACTCGTGCAGGTTCGTTGCGGCGCCATGACGATATAATCACAATATGCCTGAAAATCACACAAATTTATGTTAGCAAAATGGTACAATTAAAGCCTGAAAATCACAAAAAATGTATGTTAGCAATGTGATACAATTAATTCCTGAAAATCACAAAAATTTTTGTTAGCAATATGATAAAATTAATATGCCTGTAAATCACAAAAAATATGTTAGCAATAGAACACAATTTATGCCTGAAAAAAAAAAAAAATTTATGTTAGCAGTATGACACAGTTAAAGCCTGAAAATCACAAATGGACTAGAAATTTGTTACAAAATTTACTGGAAAAAAAAAGTGGGAGAGGGTTAATGTAGCCTAGTGAAAAAACTGGAAAACAGTATACAGTACAGTAACAAAAAATATTTGTTAGCAATATGGTACAATTAATGCCTGTAAATCACAAAAATAATATGTTAATCACAAAAAGAATATTAATATTAGAGAGAGAGAGAGCGAGAGAGAGCGAGAGCGAGAGCGAGTGAGTGTTCGTAGGTGTGAGTCATTGGCAGTGTGTGTGTGTGTGTGTGTGTGTGTGTGCGTGCATGTGCGTGCATGTGTGTGTTTAGAGTGGGAGTATACCGAGCTTGTCTGTTGGCTTAAAACATGTTTTATTTTTTTAATAATGCAAATTCTTATTGTGTGCGCTGTATTATTTAACCCGTACAGCCCCAGCGACGCGCCTGACGCGTCGGCGATGTATGTAACGCACAGCCCCAGAGACGCGCCTGGCGCATCACCCTAATTGCGCCGACCGTAACCTCAGGTGTAGCCACTCCAGAGGGCTCAGATTTGTATGGGAACTGTGTACGTATCCCACGCAACCGTGCCGATGGTTGAAAACTCTCAAAGTCCACGTGCGTGCGCATGAGCGCGCAATAACCTGGTTTTTTGGGGTAATTGCCTTCAATTTTTTACTCTTGTAAAATACGTTTTCGGGGGCTCTGTAGGACCATTCTTTAAGCTTTTTGAGCGGTTTTTCGTGGTGTTTCCTTCATTCCTAACCCATTCGCTATTGTTTCTGGAATAAAACCATTTTTTGAAAACCGGCCGGGTTCTGGTGAACAAACATTACAAAACTAGCCGGGGCTGGACGGGTTAAAGTGTGGGTGTAAATGTGTGTGTGTGTGTGTGTTGGTGTTGATGTGCATAAGGGTAAATGTTCTAGGACTACCAATATAGTAAGGGATATACAGTATACCAATCCCATTTATATGAAGACAAAACTAGATATACAAATACTGTATAGTGATGACTAAACAGGAAAACACTACAAGATATAACTCCATAGCATCTCGGCCCTCACAATAGAGAAGGAAAACATTGACGAATCACCTGTAATCCTCGGTCTGCACAAGTTTCCAATTGACAAGGGCACATCTGCCACCCACTCCCACCATGCGTGGAGCGGTCTTCTTATCTTCTTACCCTCAACGCACTGACCCAATACTCCTTCAGAACTGTCAAGACTACAGCACTCACACGAAATAACAGGAAAGTCAGGATAGCCATACTTGTACAGTCAGCCAAATAAGGGATGTCGCGGCACCAAGTATATTTCGATCAATAATTGTTATTAGCACTATCTAAGCATTATTTCATTGTTTCGAGTGAGATATACAAATAAATTCCTGTCTTTACACACCCTATTCAACATCTGACAGACATTAATGCAGCATACAGAGAGCAATACGTATTGACAGCGGAGACATGACTTATTTAGCCAACCGTAGCATCAGTTGTGTCACCAGCCACAAACCCTCCTGAGTATGACACCCTCCTGAGTATGACACCCTCCTGCGTATGATACCCTCCTGCGTATGACACCCTCCTGAGTATCACACCCTCCTGCGTATGATACCCTCCTGAGTATGACACCTTCCTGCGTATGATACCCTCCTGCATATGACACCCTCCTGAGTATGACACCCTCCTGCATATGATACCCTCCTGAGTATGACACCCTCCTGAGTATGACACCCTCCTGAGTATGACACCCTCCTGTGTATGATACCCTCCTGCGTATGATACCCTCCTGCGTATGATACCCTCCTGAGTATGAGACCCTCCTGCATATGACACCCTCCTGCGTATGACACCCTCATGAGTATGACACCCTCCTGCGTATGACACCCTCCTGAGTATGACACCCTCCTGAGTATGACACCCTCCTGCGTATGATACCATCCTGCGTATGACACCCTCCTGCGTATGACACCCTCCTGAGTATGACACCCTCCTGCGTATGACACCCTCCTGAGTATGACACCCTCCTGCGTATGACACCCTCCTGCGTATGACACCCTCCTGCGTATGGCACCCTCCTGTGTATGATACCCTCCTGCGTATGACACCCTCCTGAGTATGACACCCTCCTGAATATGACACCCTCCTGCGTATGATACCCTCCTGCGTATGACACCCTCCTGTGTATGAACACCCTCCTGTGTATGACACCCTCCTGTGTATGACACCCTCCTGCGTATGATACCCTCCTGCGTATGACACCCTCCTGCGTATGATACCCTCCTGTGTATGACACCCTCCTACGTATGACACTGATGTATTAGTGGCTGTATCGCCAAGCCCCCTATGTCAAGGGACGGTATTCTGACTTACAGTGTGCTGGCTTAAGGGAGCCCACCTCGCTTTTTTTTTCTCTTTCTCTCCCTCTCTCTTTGGCTTGTATCCTTTCGGCCCCATTCAGCCTACTGTTTTAAGATGTTTACCCCCATCCAGGTGTCAATATTTTCCTGGTGAGCGGTAGTGAGCCAGCATAAATATATTTTTGTTTTGACAGCAAGCTAAATTTGTACATTTTTCGATCGAAAAATGTCTCTGGCGAAGCTGGATTTCTCCATACAATACTGGCTCGCTATTGCTCGCCAGGAAGAAATCGACACCTGGATGGGGATAAACTTCTTAAAACAGTTGGCTGAATGGGGCCGAATGGATACAAGCCAAAGAAAGAGAGAAAAGGAGAGAAAGATAAATAAAAGCCAGTGACCCCCTTTAATAATCCAGAAGGGTTGATAGCCTCTATTTTAACTAACTATATTTTAACTAAGCCCTATGTCACCAGCACAACCCTGTAACATTCCCTCCATCACTATCAATGCCGAGGACAGCGTGTTAAGGGGAGATGGGTAATTTTTCTGGTCCCCCTTCTTCCTCATGTCTAGTCCCATTAGTTTTCAGATTTTAAGACTTTCTGACCATTAATTTGGCGATGTTAAGACCTTTTGCCCATGTTTATTGTCAATATTAAGAGTTTTCGTGTCATTCAGGTGTCGATATATTGCTGGCAAGTGATAGCGAGCCTGTATTCTAGGAGGAACTGGCTTATGGCCGGGACATTTTTCAACGGAAAAACGTACAAATATTCATTGAAGGGAGATTCTGGGGTTGTTTTTTTAAGTTTGATTAAGGTCGAGGGAGAAAACTAAAAATATAATACATAAATGAAAACATCGGCCAAAGAGTGAACCATCCCCCTTAAGTAAGTACAATTGATTAGTATGTTCAATATTGATAATACAGGAGGGCTGTGGAAGACTGTTAATAAAGTCTTATATATAGATAAATTTCAAAGCTGTGAAAAAGAGTTCGGGATTTATAAAACTGGACAAGCGTGGAGAACAATTATAGATCATATAAGGCGAGGCCAAAAAGGAAAGAGGAATACAAATGTAAGAATAATGATTGAATATGTAACTAGGCCTATGCAGTAAAGAAAAACGACAGCGGGGCGAGATAGCCCCCTGAAGCCCTGCAGGGTCACCCAATTCCCCCTTGCAATTTGCCCCGGAAGAGGCAGTTTCCACCGTTTTCCCCGAACCCTCTATCCCTGTCATTCCCTCACCCCTTCTTCCTGATTCCCTCCCTGTCCTACCCTTATCCCCACCCGCACTTGACCCCACAGTGGCTCCCTTTGTACCCTAACCCACCAGGACTCTAAATCCGGATTCCCTTGTCAATCTCCCAAGTCACAGGGAGGGAGAGATCACCCTATCCCCCACCCCCGCTGATGTCCTGAACCAATCCGGAAGAGTCTCCCAACCCACCAGCAGATTGGCCACACAGGTGTCCAGTTGAATGCCATTAATACCCCCAATAGCCCTCCTCAGACATCAGTAGTCAGTCAGATTCCAGTAGGCACACTACAAAACCCTCTCTCGGCTATAGATCACCTAAAAAACGATACCTCCCTAGAGAAGAGAGTCCATGCCATAACCCTCAAGTATGGCAACCTGTTCCTGAAAGTGTCCCACTGTGACATGTAGAAGGCACTCTTGAGACAATAGCCTGACACCATACTACACGTTAACATGACCTGGGGTGGAAGAGGCAACAAGAAGAGACTTCACCACTTACATCGTTACGCTGCTCACCACGAGTTGGTGATCAAGTCTACATACCTGGCCAGTGAGCCTACCGAGCTATGTCATCAGAAATCCAGGCAGATGATTGGCCAAGGTCAGGTACAGAATGACAATTCGCATGTGGTTGGCCAGGGCAGCCACCAAAGTGAAAGATCCACAACCTCCTGAAGGAAATAAAAAACCTCGTCAGTATTTGTTTGGCACCCAAGTCAAGAGCACCTTCTCTCCTCTCTTCTCCCTCCTTCGCCACAGGCTTTGCAAACCCCCGCAAGCCTCTCGCCCCGCCACGCCACCACTGAGCACCCAGCCCTCCTTGCCCCTTGCAATTGAGCCAGAAGAAGAAATCCCCTTTCATATGGCACAGACCTCTACCCGCACCACCGACCCCCACCTATTTGAAGAACTGAAGGAGTTAAGACGAATGATTGACCCCTATCCTGATTCATACTTCCTGGATCTCGAGGAAGAGTGGACAGAGAACCTGGAGAATACCATATGAGAGTGGCGGGAGAAAGACGAGAAACGACTCCGAACAGAAGAAGAACGTAGTAGGGGGTGATGAGGCTTCATCCCTAGTGATTGCAACATGTGGAGAAAGTGAAATAGAGACGAGTACATAGAACCCTCTACGAGAGAGGGCACAGTCCAGAGACCAGTAAGACACACCTTGAGAAGACAATGGTACCCTGCTGTGTAACTCTGGTGAGCTGAAAATGGCCTAGAAGTGTGGCCAGCCCACAAGCATACGACGCCCCAGCGCGACATCACTGAAGAGGAGCAATGAGGCCCCACATCCTGGACCAGTGAGAAGATTGCCCCAGGACCCCCACGATTGCAATGAAGCATCCCCACGTGAGTACCAAAACCAGAATCGTGCGCATACTCCATAATACCCCCTCCCTTGCTATTTGATAATTTACCCTATTCATGAAGTTTTCCCCTGGCGACCTATAATTAGAGAGAGAGAGAGAGAGAGAGAGAGAGAGAGAGAGAGAGAGAGAGATCCCCCTTCTTGGCTTAAAAACATCTATGTGTATAGGCATTGAACTTAAATAATCTAAGAAGTATGTAAACCCGACGGCCCCCCCCGCCCCCCCCCCCCCCTTGATTAATTAGTCACCCCTTCCAACACGTTTCAGTCGATAGTATTCCCTTAACGCCTCACGTGCCATGTGACGACATACCAAAACCCTTGTGTTATTACTTGCAACAATATTATTACTTGTGTAACTAGATTAACCCTTTGGCCACAATTATGGCTGTTGTTAGCCCGAGTTATGAGATAAATATCTTTGCGAAGCAATCATCAATTGAAGTGTTAAGTGATTGTGTATAAATACTGTATGTATCTTATATAAGTCTGTAGGCTAACTCCGAGTCCGAGTGTTAACTGTTGATTTGTATATTAGGTGTATTTCAAAGTGAAAACGAGAAGTAATACTGCGCCCAAAACCTATTACGAGAAAACTGGCTCTGCAGAAGTAGAACCGGTTGCGTGCATAACTGAGTATATTATTACCTGAACTTTCTCAGTAGCCCTGAGTTAATGTGGAGTGACTGCACCTTAGATAACTAGTGACCCGAGAATCCATGTGTACCTGGATTTGCCTTATGAGTGTTAGAAATCATTGTGATATTATAGTAAGCGTAATTAATCGTACTCAAGGCTCTGTTGGTATTTATTTATCAAGTACAACCCATATTGACTCGAAGATATTTCACGGTAAAGTGATTCAATATTCTTGCTTAACTACGATTATACAGTGTTCGTTGAGATGATATCTATATTGCGGAATAACCTCTCCTGCTGATATACTTCTCGATAAATGCAATTTAGAATACTGTAGATTAGAAAGAAGAGCTATCTGCTGTTTTCTCTGCAAATAAGTTAAAATCCTCGATCACAAGGCCTTAGTGATTTTAGAGGTTATATTATCAAGGAAGGCCAGTGTTCACCAGTGGGGAAATCCGTAGTGAACACCGCCAGTAGGTCTAATATTTATTGTGTATATATATCGAGGTGTATCGGTGGTTCTATGTGCATTGTGCATATAATATATATATATATATATATATATATATATATATATATATATATATATATATATACACAGTATAATGTATATATATATATATATAGTGTATGCCTGTATTGATATGTATTTTATACATTTTATATGTTGTATTCCACATGTCTGTGTTCCCCTTTGGCCAAGGTATTAGGTAACATGATAGTGAGTCATACACGTGGAGTACCTTTTGAAGTATCTCTACCAGTGCCTTCCGCTCTTAAAATTATAAATATAATCCCGCTACCCCACTTACCTTAATTAAAGTCCTCTGTGGTGCGGTGAAGACGTCTTGACACATTTCCTTTTCCCCTAGATAAGCTTCTTAAAGTCATTCACACCTATACTGTAACTAAGGGCTTAACCCTTTGAGTGCACTGTTAATCCTCCTTCGTTTAGCTGTGCTACTGTTCCTCCCGTGTCTGTTTGTGTGCATATTCCCGTACATACACGTGTGAGTATTTCCGTACATACACGTGTGAGTTAGAAGATCCCAACAGATGGTCGGTCAGATGGACGGTAGTCGCTAATCTCCTAATGAGTGTAGTAGCCCATCTCCCTTAAGGCCGCGTCTCACACAGTACGTTAGCCGCCGACCACAGGCGATCTTTTCAAACTATTTGAATTTTTCCGGGAACGTCTGACATCGTCTGTGATCGTGTAAAAAAAGATCGCCTCGTATCGTGGTAGGCGAGGGGTGGTCGAGTGGCGCGGAAATGGTCGGCGGTGATCGGCCAAAAAATAGTGGCTGCACTAAATTCTGGCCGATAATCGGCAGAAAAAAAGGTTAAAAAACCGTTAAATTTGATTGTGTGACGCCCGTGTATATGTTGTGCAACGAGCGTATGTGAATCCTGGGATATCTTCATTGTCATCCTCTGACCGATGGTTGATTGTGTATGATTTTAGTCTATAAATTATAATTTATGTGTGTGAGTAGTTTGTGTGTGTGTGTGTGTGTGCGTTTCCGTGTTTGGTTGTGTATCATTTAGTTTATATATATTGTGTGTGTGTGTGTGTGTGCGTTTGCGTGTTTGGTTGTGTATTATTTAGTTTATATATATTGTGTGTGATTGTGTTTGTTATTCACTTGCTTGTTTCGTCAAGGGGAATCCACGCAATGCGAGCTAAGCTCATTATTATCGCGCCTCCTTAACTGGGAATGTATTGCGTGAAATGCATGTTAAGTGTTTATGTATCGTTGGAATGGCTGTGGATGTGTGTGTAGTCTGTATTTTAGCCAATTGGCGACATCTGGTAACGAAGGCTTAGGGTTAATCTGTATGGTACCATTCTCACTACGGTACCAGTCTCACCCGAAGGCTTAGGTTGACCAGTAGCTTAGGTGAACCATATGATACCCATCTCGCCTTGTACCATTTTTGCCAACCCCAGATGGGACGTCACAACGTCGTCCACTTATTCCAGGTACCTATTTACAGCTAGGTGAACTGAGGCTAACACATGAAAGGAGACAAGCCCAATTTGTCTCCGCCCGGCCGGGGGATTGAACCCCCGATCCCTCGTGTGTGAGACGAGAGCGCTACCTACTAGGCTACGGGCTGTGTGTGTGTGTGTGTGTGCGTTTGCGTGGTTGGTTGTGTATTATTTAGTTTATATATAGTGTGTGTGTGTGTGTTATTCACTTGCTTGTTTCGTCAAGGGGAATCCACGCAATGCGAGCTAAGCTCATTATTATCGCGCCTCCTTAACTGGGAATGTATTGCGTGAAATGCATGTTAAGTGTTTATGTATCGTTGGAATGGCTGTGGATGTGTGTGTAGTCTGTATTTTAGCCAATTGGCGACATCTGGAAACGAAGGCTTAGGGTTAATCTGTATGGTACCATTCTCACTACGGTACCAGTCTCACCCGAAGGCTTAGGTTGACCAGTAGCTTAGGTGAACCATATGATACCCATCTCGCCTTGTACCATTTTTGCCAACCCCAGATGGGACGTCACAACGTCGTCCACTTATTCCAGGTACCTATTTACAGCTAGGTGAACTGAGGCTAACACATGAAAGGAGACAAGCCCAATTTGTCTCCGCCCGGCCGGGGATTGAACCCCCGATCCCTCGTTTGTGAGACGAGAGCGCTACCTACTAGGCTACGGGCTACTGTGTGTGGTGTGCGTTTGCGTGTTTGGTTGTGCATTATTTAGTTTATATATAAATTGTGTGTGTGTGTGTGGTTGGTTGTGTATTATTTAGTGTATATACTGTATATATTGTGCGTGTGTGCGTTTGCGTGTTTGGTTGTGTATTATTTAGTTTATAATTATATATTGTGTATGTGTGTGTGTGTGTGCGTTTGCGTGGTTGGTTGTGTATTATTTAGTTTATATATATTATGTGTGAATGTGTGTGTGTATTATTTTAGTATATATACTGTATTGTATGTCTGCGAGTAGTTCTCTCTCACTCTCACTCTCTCTCTCTCTCTCTCTCTCTCTCTCTCTCTCTCTCTCTCTCTCTCTCTCTGCGTGCATGTGTGTGTGTGCGTGTGTAGCCTATAGTTAACATAAACATCTACAAGTTTACTAAAATACATCCACTTGTAAACTAATGATATACTGCATCAAAGTCAGTGTATACCAGATCGTGTAATGATATAGGTATACATTCACCTATCACTACTTAACTACAGCGTATTATTATTATAATTTTATTCAAGTATATTGGGGTTTGTAATTGATGATTAATGTTAAGAACGGGGTGTTATTTATAAATATATTTATATATATATATATATATATATATATATATATATATATATATATATATATATATATATATATATATACACATACATACATAGGGCGGTTCCTTTGCCGTGTCAATATCGTGTGCGGCCGACAACGGTCGTATTTATTGTTCAACGTATGTGCGTCTGTT
Source organism: Lithodes maja (assembly GCA_037953745.1). Lineage (NCBI taxonomy): Eukaryota > Metazoa > Arthropoda > Malacostraca > Decapoda > Lithodidae > Lithodes > Lithodes maja. The sequence continues at coordinate 58,182 of JBAKBP010008848.1, forward strand.
GTGCTGCAAACGTATGGTTGTCAACCAAAGGCGTCATTATCGTGCTCTTAACTTACTTTAAATGTATGACGAACGTGTGATAGCCGAGTGAGTAGCGTCGCCGGTCAGCGATTTATTCTACAACGGTCGTGTTGCCGGTGTGTATGACGTGTGTGTGTGTTGAGTGACTGTCGAGGGTTTGTTGTACAGCAATCGTGTGCCTGCGAGGATCTCGTGCAGTAATCCAGTGATTCGATTACAATCGGCGAAAAAGTGCAAGTCGTCCTCTGTCGGCAGCTGTCGAGTGGTGGCCGTACTGTGTGAGACACGGCCTTTAACAACCTTTACCATTACCTTTGCCAAAACATATATATACCTAGAATTGGTAGTAATTTATTCAAAGAGTTATATATATATATATATACTGTATAGTGTGACCTGTATAAAGATAAAATCACATAAGGAGAGACACGGCCTGCTCCACATTGTAACTAGTGTTTAAGTAAATATAGCTTGTGAACTGTGATTCTACTGGACATCCATATCCTCTCTGTGGCATGCTATCATTCTGTTGATACCATAACGAACCCGAGTTTGTACCCTTTAAAATAGAGGCACAACAGGAACATATTAATTGACAACTAACTTTATAATGATATTCCTCACATTCCAAATAATCATGTCGATCTATGCAAATAGAGAAAAATGTGTTATGCTTTTCTTTTTTTAATAAAAATAAACCATTTGAAGATCAAAAACCTCCTTTGAAGAGATCATCGCTACGAGTGCAATTATTCACAACTTTTCTCACACTTCCTGGTGATAATAAACCCAAAGGATTATATTAGTAATTATGTAGATTAGCGTGCAAAATTAGCATGTTTACATCCATAATTAAGTGTTCGTTAATCGTTGATGTTTAAGGCTATTATGATGCGCACGCGCACACACACACACACACACACACACACACACACACACACACACACACACACATACACACACACACCTCCCTTCACTCATCGCCTCTCACCCTACAAAAACTGTCCTCCCTAAGCCAGTTTTAACCCCTTCTGTACCGGCGACGTCTTTGTTATTTGTTAGGTTATATTTAGACTATTTTGTGCTGTTTAAGAAGGATTTGTGATAGTAAAAAGGGTTGTGAGCTAATTCAAAGCCTGTTACTTGCTGGAGGCCCTTATTAAACTGAATATAATCGTCTAATAGTAGCCAGAATAAAGTTAAAAGCACGACACCCCTTACTGGACTCCTACCACCATCACCCTTCTCTCTCTCCCCCCCCCCCCCTTCTCTCTCTCTCTCTCTCTCCCTCCCCCCCCCCCCCTTCTCTCTCTCTCTCGCTCTCGCTCTCAGAAAAACACAGACACCTCCCTTCACCCGTCGCCTCTCACCCTTCATAATAATTTCCCCCGTTAGTCATCTTTATGGGGAGATGGGCTCTTTTTTGGGGTCTATTAATTCATGTATTCCTTTATTTCTTATTTTATATAGTTATGTTATATACTGTATATTTATTTTATTTTACATGTTTATTTATTTGTTTTATTCCTTGATAGACCTCCAGCAAGCTTAGAAAATCACCCCCTATACCCCCTTCAAGATAAATGTGTACATTTTTCGATAGACAAATTTACCGGCAATTTACCGGCCTAAGGCCGGTTCCTCTTAAAATTTCAGGCTCGCTATCGCTCGCCAGGAAAAAATTGACACCTAAATGGGGCGAAAGGTGTTAAAATCGCCAAACTAATGGGCCGAACGACATATAATCTCAAAACAAATGGGGCTTTACACGAGCGAGAAAGGGGACCAGAAAAATGACCAATCTCCCCTTAAACAAACCTTCCCACTCTCACCTCGCACTGTACCCATAACACGATCACCCGAGAGAGAGAGAGAGAGAGAGAGAGAGAGAGAGAGAGAGAGAGAGAGAGAGAGAGAGAGAGAGAGAGAGAGAGAGAGCAGGCAAGAGAACTAGATTAAGAGATTTTTTTTCTTGACCCCCTTCTCCCTCGTGTTTAGCCTAATTAATTTTCAGATTTGAAGACATTCGGCCCATACATTATTCGATTTTATGACCTTTAACACCATTTTTGTTTTTCAATAGTAAGACCTTTGGTGCCTTTAAGGTTCAGAAAAAGCAACTAACTCCCCCTTAAAATAATACATACACGCTCTTCATACATACAGTAAAGTTCATGCACAAACATACTTACATACATATACAAACATACATACATACAGATAGACAAACTCAGGCATACATACATACACACATACATACATACATGCATAAATACATACATACATGCACACATACATACATACATACATGCATACACACATACATACAAACATACCTACCCTATATACAATACATGAGCTATATAAACAGACAAAACATGATGAAGACAGAATATATTAGTATAAACAGCCTCCTCTACCGCAGTGCAGCAGACAGGTGTAACTCTACCCCTTCCCTCTACTCTCACCCTCCATACGATTATCAGCCCTTTGAGGTTTGTCACGCATTTGGACACTTTCTTCTGGCTATCATTACACGATTTTATACAACTTAGAAAGGCTCTCTAGGAATCATAAGGGTAAAAACTATCTTAGCCCTCTGACTTCCATGTACCATTCCTAATCTGAATAAAATTGTTTAACCCATTGACTGCAGGAGACGTTCCGAAATGCCATGGCAATTTACAGAAATTTACAGGCTTTTAAAGCCTCTTAAACCCTGTGGAATCAAGTGCGAGGGAGCGGGAGCGCGACAGGCCACCCGTCCTTCCTCCAGCCAGCCGGCCGGTGCACTGAGGAGTATGAGCCATACTCTTGCTAGATATACAGCGCTGCCAAAGGCAAATGTACCGCGACATTAGCGATAATTGCTCATTTTAGCAAATGTCTATGGTTGCGCTGCGGGTTAAGCCCGCGAACTACGAAGCTCGTTTTGGTGTCATTTTGAAGTTATTTTCTTCTAAATTTGGGCTGAATACATTTCATTTCATTCAGACACTTGCTTAATCAATCAAGAGTGCCTGAATGAGCCCTAATATGGCGGAAATATGCCCGCAGCGTAAGTGTTAATAATAGCCAGAAAAAAATGCGTATCGGATCTTGAAAAGGTTTATATAATTGACTACTACCCTTCTTTCTTATTTTATCCAGGCGTTTTTGGTTGACAATATTTATACTTGTATATTTTGATTTGGTGGCATTCCTTTCTCTCGTATCATTTTATGAATAACCTTATCTGTTTGAAAACTTTTAGATTATTTGTTCTTATTCCCCTGGCTCAGAGGAGTTTTCAAGAATCAATATGTGTAATGTTCAATAGTGTGGATGTAGTAAACTGTGTCCAATTCCTTTCATTATCAGTTTCATTTTCCTGTTGATTCGTTCAATTAGATGATCATTTATATTTATAGACCTTCCAACTATCACCAGGCAATTTGTTTCAGCACGCATCCCTTATGCAGTTAACTTAGTACATTTTTCTATTAAAGAGTCTAGAAAAACAACCCATCCCCCGGTAACCCTCGATCTATGGGCCCTAGCACCTTTAGATTTTCGCGGGAGTCCTGGATCCGGGTGATTCGGCGAATTCTCGAGATATTGGCGTGCTGATAAATACGCCAAAAAATTGGCAAACATAGGTTATATATATATATATATATATATATATATATATCCAGTGGCAGTTGTTTTTCTTATCTTGCGATGGGCGAAAACTAGAAGTCTCTAGACCAAGTGGTTCAGTTTTTATGATGATAATAAGTAGGTCAGTATGGTGGATGCAAGCCTAGGAATCAGTGTTTACTTCCGTTTTTTGGCATTTATCGATACTCATATCTCTGCAAATAAATGGCCTAACCTAGTTTATATACATACCAGAGGCAGATATTGGTGTTGTCTTGCGATGGGTGAAGACTAGAATACTGTACATTGAGTGATTATTGTGTGAGGAGGGAAATAAGTCCAAGAGTTTACGGGCATCGTCAGAATGCGGCGACGCCGTAGCGACGGCGGCGGTTACGGTCTGTTTATATTCGTTCAACAATTTATTATTGATTATGTATTATGTATTATATAATAATATTGATTGTATTGATTGTTGATTATTGATTTATTTGACCATTGTAACCATTCCTAAGTCACTGTCGTCTGCTTTCATGCATCGTTTGGGACTCAGGAAAATCAATACAATCAATCATAAGGCTTGCTTGAAGGCAGGAGTCACATGACGTGCTGGCTGGGTGTTCTTTTTCTTGTTGGTTATATTATGTACCACCGCCAAGACAACAAAACTTTCTCTAGTGCATTTTTACGTGATTTTAACCCTTAGAATAGCCCTTAGGCTGTTAAGAGGCCACATGGGGCCCACGGGGAAAGTGGCTAATACCTTCTAAGAGGCCATCCGTGCTATGGTCTGGAATGGGTTAGATAATGATTCAAGTGGGTGTGTTACCAATTATGTTCCTGACTGCACACCCGCTAATATAGACTTTTATCTATCCATTCTGTTATTAAAATATTTTTATATTTTCTATGAATCTTTTCGTTTCTCATTTCTATTTGTTTAGGTATTAATTAGTCACTTAAAGGGGAGGTAGTAACTTTTTCTGGACTCCCTTCTCCCGCATGATTAGCATATTAGTTTTGAGATTTTAAGACGTCCGTTCCGTTCCGTTAGTTTCGCGATTGTAAGACCTTTTGCCTCATTTCTTTGTCAATATTAAGACCTTTCGTGCCAATTAGCTGTCAAATTTTTCTTGGCGAGCGATAGCAAGCCTGAAATTTTAGAAGGAATCGGCATTCGGTCGGGACATTTTTCTAACGAAAAATGTACAAATTAATTTCGAAAGGGGTTTTGGGGGGGTTTATGTAAGCTTGATGGAGGTCTAGCGAGGAAACTAAAAATAACAAAATATATATAATAGATATATAAATATATATTTCCGCTGCATGTCTGCCTGCCGAGATCGGAACCTCTCCGGGTGGTCAGGGGCCGGGGGAGTGCTGGAGCGACCTTGGTAACCCTGGTCTCTGGGTCTTCTCCTGGGTGACCTGGATGTGTGTGAGTTTGTGTTTTTTATCTGTGTTTATTTTTTGTTTTATGTTGTTTTTGTGTTTTCCCTGTTCTTGCTCTGTCTTGAGTCGGCTACCCCCAAAATGGGGATTGGGCCTGAGCATATAGATAGATAGAATAGATAGAATAGATAAATAAATAAATAAATAAATATTTATATAGACCAAAATAGAAGCACTACCCCTTTTATATGTAATTGAATGTACTGCACCAGGGCCTTGAACTTTTTGAAACGTTTTGCAATATTTATCATAGTCCTCCATTAATTTCAATAACTATCTTTATCACTACTGTCATCATTATCATATTTGTCTTTATCCATCCATTATTATTTATCATCATCTGCATCATTATTACCAAATATTCATCCATCAATCATAATCATCATTATCATCATCACATCATAATTTCAATCATGCATTATTCATTTATAGTCCTCCATTTAAAGGAGCTCAGACGGTATTGTGCAGCATAATTTATTGGTTCGGCTCAATGGTTTAAGGAGGGGGTTTAGTTTGCTCTCTAAACCTCTATCAAACTTAAAAGAACACCCACAAGACCCCCCTTCGATATAAATGTGTACATTTTTCGGTAGAAAACTGTCCCGGCCAAAGGCCGGTTACTTCTATAATTACAGGCTCGCTATCGCTCACCAGGACAAAATTGACACCTAAATGGCTTGAAAGGTCTTAACATTGGCAAAGAAATGTGGCAAAAGGTCTGAATATCGCCAAACTAATGGGGCGAATGTCTTGAAATCTCATAACTAATAGGGCTAAACATGAGGGAGGAGGAGGACTCGAAAAACCAACTGCCTCCCCTTAATATGAATTGTATAACCAGAAATTGACACATTCGAGAAATACACTTTCAACCAGGCGTTTATTTGGCCACTAGGCATCCTTTCGTAACTTTTCCGCCAATATATTAAAAATGCTCTTAGAATATTGATGCAACGTGCAATCATATTTAGTATTTTAGTATTTAAGGGGAGACAGACCGTTTTTCTGGACCCCCGTCTCCCTAATGTTTAGCCCCACTAGTTTTGAGATTTTAAGACGTTGGTTCCATTAGTTTGGGGATTGTATCACCTTTCACCCCATTTCTTTGTCAATGTTAGGACCCTTCGTGCCATTTAGGGTCGATTTTTTCCTGGCGAGTGATAGCGAGCCTGTAATTTTAGGAGGAACCGGCCTTTAGCTGGGACATTTTTCTACCGAAAAATGTACTTGAAGGGGGGTCTAGGGGGTGTTTTTCTAAGCTTGATGAAGGTCTATGGAGGAAACTAAAAAAATATAATGAATTAATAGACCAAACAAACAGCCACCGTCCCCTTAATCCTGTGGGGAAAATATAGTAGTTCGTTTAAAGGCCAATTACTTTACATTCAGCGAGGCATTTCTTGGATATTTAATTATGTACATCATATTAATATTGCGTGGCTGTTTAATTTGATGAATAGGATGCACAATTACGTAAATTGAACCATTATTAAGTCTTACTGTACCGGCGAGGTCTTACTGTACCGGCGAGGTCTCTGTAATTATATTCTAACTATATTCAGACGACTATATTCAGTTTAAAAAGGGCCTCAAGCAAGTAACAGGCTGCTAACTATCTCACTTGGCTCTTTTTACGACCACAGATCCTTCTTAAGCTGCACATAATCGTCTAGATATAGCTGGAATAGAGTTTAAGAGCCGTCGCCGGTACAGAAGGGGTTAATCATTCGACTATAGTCAGTTTATTTCCAGCTGATGGCAAATTGAATACTTTAGCAGCTGATTTATCCATACTTGATGAACATTTATGCAACTGCTATGTCTCTGTATCATCTTATAGCCAACTTTTCATAATCAGCACCATATTTCTCAACAAAATCTTCATAATAGCTAAGTAATTAAGATAAAGATATGGCAATTTACCATCAGCTGGGAAAAATAGACTACAGTACAGCAGTACAGTACAGTACAGCAGTACAGTACAGTACAGCAGTACAGTACAGTACAGTACAGCAGTACAGTACAACAGTACAGTACAGTACAGCAGCGCCGTAAATAATCATAAATTGTAATAAAATCGCTTTGCTCTCGGTAAACTTTATTCCTTGAGGATTATGACGCGCTTAAGGGGAGGAAGACCATTTTTCTGGACCCCCTTCTCCCTAATGTTTAGCCCCACTAGTTTAGAGATAATAGGACGTTCGGTCCATTAGTATGGCGATATTAAAACCTTTCGCCCCATTTCGTTGTCGATTTTAAGACCTTTCGTGCCATTTAGGTGTCGATTATTTCCTGGCGAGCGATACCGAGCCTGCAATTTTAAGAGGAATCGGCCTTCGGCCGGCCGGGACGCATATTTCCGAAGTCGAGACTAGTATATATCATAAGGGAAATTAGGACCAATCAGAGGCCGCAGTGGCAGTGACGTCACCCACAAGGGGAGGAGCCAGTCTGTCTGTCTCTCTCTCTCTGGGTGAGGAGCCTGCCTGCCTCTCGTTTGTTTATCTCTCTCTGGTAAATAGAAGAAGTAAGTCACCTAGTATAACAAGTTATCAATATTTATTCGCATAGTATCTGTCTAGATTAAATAAGCATCCAGAGTACAATATGTTATTCCCATTAATTATGGTTTTATTGAAAAGCAATGAGTAAACAATGAAAATTTTGCGATTCTGGCATCTATCGTCCCAAGATTTGAAGAGGAGGGTATTGCCAGTTCTCCTTAGACAGTTAAATTGTTTCAAATAGTTCTTGTTTTATTTATCATTATCATTTAAATTTACATTCATGCACAACGTAAATAAACTATAAATGGTCACTTTTCACTCTCTCTCTCCGCATATGTAATGATCTCATTCCATAATATTATGTATGTAGGCCTACAGATGTATGTCTGTATGTATGGATGTATGTATACACTCAGGCACATACCCCATAACTGGGGGTGGCTGAATCGAGACATAGACTAAGGGAATAAGTAAAGATCAATGATAGGAGAGAAAGTGATAGATTGATATGAAGGGAATAACAAAATTCACAATTATATCTCATCGTACATCTGGAATCACAGTCCAACCTTACAGGTGAGTGTAACCTTTATGCCAAATGTCTCACTTCATATCGTATGGTTTCTTTATGTTCAGCGCCTTTCACGATAAAAATCGTTAATATTAGAGAACAGGCTGATTGAACTCATTGTTGTTTTGCTTAAAATCATTATTTGTTGTGTTCCCAGTGTCTTGATCAGGATTATTTGTAACATTGTGCTTTATTTAAAAATGACATTATATTGGCTTTAAGTACCGAGGGCAGTACAATATTGTACCGCCCTGGATATAATGGGGTTAAGAGGTGTTCAAGTAGCCCTAACCACTACTGTACTTATATAAATATTCATTAACATTGTCACATCATAACATATCGACTACAATAAAAGTAATATTTAGCAAAATATAGAAATAGCTGTCATACATAAGAATAAAAGAAAATGGGAGTCTACAGAAAGTCGATTGGCTCACGCCCAACCCTAATGGGGGACAATAAAAAATTCGTCTGCTACTTTTCCCGCCTTTGGTTCACACCAACCTAAATTTGTTGCCATCGAGTGAATTGAATTTTAAAAATCTCAGTCATCAAAATATCACTGGATTTTTATAGTCATGAGTGTTACAGACATATTACTCTAACATTCTATTCAGTACATTGTCCAATATACAAAGTATTTATGATTAATAAAACATATTTGATTAGGCCCATAAAAACAACATGGCAGTCATTCGAAAAATAGTCCTGTTAATATTTTAATAGATAGGTAGCCATGTCCTAAAATTAAAATGATATGTATAAAAACTCGAGATGAACTTATAAAATAATCGTCATTAGCCACTTTACTGGAAATTAGATTATACAATTATAAACTAGTTTCAGATCTGGCAAGCGCATAATAAATTGATGCCAGTGTTCGCTACCCATAATAGTCATTATACGAAACTTCTCGGACAGTAAACATCTCTTCCCCACTTAACTTACTTTGTTAAATTTGACATTAGTTGTGCATCTATGTGCACATTAGCAGTGATGGTGGTAGATATTTGTTTCTCACGATGGAAATCTTAATATAATGTGGATTATAGTCTTAATAAAGGTAAAATTTTCAGTTATAGATGTGTCGTGCGTGCGTGCGTGTGTGTGTGTGTGTGTGTGTGTATTCCAAGGTTGCCAGCGCACATCACATCTCCAAACTCGCCCAAAAGTAGCCCAATCACTTAATACCGCACAACAGACAATTTCAGCTATTTTAATCCTATCACACACATTTTCTGATATGTTTATCTTTAACAGCCATGCATGCATGATGCTATGAGTTCCCCAAATATAACTAGGCCTAGTCCCATATAGCCTACTGTATGAGTAGTGGCCTACGTGTCACATCATTTAAATATTAATGAAATACCACATACATTATTATCACCATCATGCACTCATCAAATCTGCATCAATGTCCCAATCCCCCCTCACAAACAATCACTTAATTAGGCTATGCAGTCACCACCACATAGGCTACCATACATGTATAGTACAACCAACAGAAAGCCATGATGAACGTTTGTATGAAATGTAGCCTAGCTATAGGCTACTCAACACTCGATACCTCTACAACTTTAATAGTATATAGAACCAGCCCAATTCCGCTTTCCTAAATGTTAGTTAGTTAGGATAATACTTCAGAGGCTATCCACCCCATCACACTGTAAATCAAGAATATAATATCGTTTGAAATGGAAACTCGCAAATCTACGCTTCTGAACGAATCCTAACTAGCCCAATGGTGCGAACAAAAGAAGACCTTGGCAACACTGTGTACGTATATCCCCGCCGCGGTCAGCTGACGACCTAAACAGTCGCCCGTGGAAAAGGCAGTGTTGTAATTTTTTTTTTCATCATCTTTTTCGAATTTCCTGCATCTCCACGTATGTAATTTGCTGCCTCTGTGTTCTATGACATTCTGATTCACATTGATTGATTTCCTGTCACTGGTCTAATAAGAAATATAGCCGGTAACATATTTAGCTGCCCGATTTGATAGTGGATTATAAATTGGTAACTTAAAAGCGCACGACAGCTAGTTTTGTAGGAAAGAAACTATAGTGCGCAGGCGCAGACATTCAACCTGCCAAATTCTACAGCTACAGAATATAATACCGTATGTTCAGCCAATTTCTACTGAAACACTTACCGGTATTTGTTAGTAACTAAAAAGGAAGTAAATACAATACTTCAATGAGTATTAACATTTCGCCCAGCCTATCACACCACATTAGATGAAACTAAATTTCTTGTTCAATAAGCTGATATTTATGTGTCAAATTATGTTAATTATTATATATTCACTGCATTAAAGAGTATATAACCATCATATTATGAATCTAGTAAAAATATACTACACAACTATGTGTCATAGATTGTTGAGAACTGTATTAAACCTCTTATATCACGAAAAACCATCAAAACACCTCAAGGGTGTATCACACACGATAGTCATTTGAATAAGACCCCCAGCGCCATCTGGATTTTTAGTACGGTTTTTCCTCATCATAAGGCCTAAGTAGCCTATAGGCCTAGGCCCAACTCACTAACACGTATCGTATAATTATATAGCCTACTAATTAGCCTTTGGCTCTACCTTATGCACTTAAACCATTAACTATTTCATAACATTTGATGCTGGGTTCACACATTCACGTATATCGCTCCCGTATGCTCCCGTCAGGCGTGATCGCCAATTTTGTGTAATGACGGGCATAGTCCGGCCGTGTACGCCCGTATAGAGGAAGACTATTGCACTACCCGACATACGTACCGTAACGGGGCCAGTGTTACGTCAGACGTAATGTAGTCGTATGGAGCTACGTACGTGCTTGCGACTTGCGTAAGCATGTCCCCGTTAGTCCGCCTGGGCTGCCCGATTTGCGGAACACAGGCCACGCCCATGGCCACGCCCCCACAATACCTACGTAGCTGAGGCCGTACGTCTTGTGAGTTTGTAGGCATTACGTGGACCGTGTCCGGACAATCGTAGGCACACCCCGTCTGTCCAAACACAGACAAAGACAGTCTTTGTCAACCACGTAGGTCTGGGTTGGAATCTGGGAACTACAAAAGGGCAGGAATGGCCACACCATTCCCATTCCCAGTCCTTCATCGGCACCATGAACACCATCGCGGAATTCATCCTGGAGGAGTTCAATTTTGTGAACTCCCTTTATAGAGGAAAGACCATTCACCCGCTGAGTGCCAGCCAATTTTGATGGTGTGCTTTTGCCAGTGCCAGAGTTTTTTTTTTTTTTTTTGGCTAAATCTATCAAGTTGGGAGAGAAAGGAAGGATAATGGTAAAAAAAACACTCCCCTTGTCCATTTTCGCCAGAAATCAGGTCCCCGATGGTCCCGAAAGTAGCTGAAAAGACACTATAGACTACAGAGACTTTTATGGTATCGGAATGTATGGGTGGGAGGGTGATGGGAGGGTGGTTTTCGGGTTGGTTGGGGGAAGGTAGAAGGGTAATTGACTTGTGTTACACATATGAAGCCGATTGGTGAGGTAGTTTCGCCACCACGGATTTTCCTTTTTTTCCTTATCTTCGTACGGATACGCTGGAAGTGGGTGGTGGGAGGCGGTTGGGGGTGTGGTGGGGGGAAGGCAGAAGGGTAAGGGACTTGTCACACAAATATGGACCCGATTGGTGAGGTAGTTTCGCCGCCACAGATTTTCCTTTTTTTCCTTATCTTCGTACGGATACGCTGGAAGTGGGTGGTTGGAGGTGGTTGGGGGTGTGGTGGGGGGAAGGCAGAAGGGTAAGGGACTTGTCACACAAATATGGACCCGATTGGTGCCGTCGTTTCGCCGCCACAGATTTTCCTTTTTTTTCCTTCTGACGGGACCGACAGTCAAGAGTGGGTGGGAGGAGGGATTTGAGATTTTTGTGGTGGGTAGCCTAAAGGGTAAGGTACATGTGGTAAAAATATGAGAGCCATAGGTGCAGTCGTTTCGCTGCTACGATTTGTTTTCGGCAGGGTGCAGAGGGTGGCAGGGTTGGCTTGTTGGTTGCTGCTCCGGTGTGGTGTGGTGAGAGGTGTGACGGAGTGTCCCCCGCTGGTCCCCGTTGTCCCCCGTAACCCCCCCATACAACGGTGCCGCATCTTCCCGCCAACACGTAGTGTGGCGGTGTTGCCAGATGCGGCCGGACTTACTTTCACTTTCACGTTTTACGTGAACATTGTACGATTGGCGGAAGAAACTTACGTTTTACCTGTCTAGCTGCTACGTTTTACGTGGCTGCACCCGTAATACGTAGCAGCTAGACAGGTAAAACGTATGCATTCCCAACTTTTTACATACGTGAGCACGAGCCCCGTATCCGATTCGAAATCCAAAGGATACCGGGCGACCTTGGCCGCACCAACCACCTACAAGACCAGCGTGGCTACACCCGCCATGCGTACCAACCCCCACGACTAGACACAATTTCATTTAAGTTTTGCGTACTAAGCCCTTACGTTTTACGTATTCGGTTGCCAACTACCAATAAACCTTCGTACGGGAGCATACGGGAGCATATACGTGAATGTGTGAACCCAGCATTATGCTTAATATATTTTGTACTATCTGATAATGTTAATGTGTTAATGACATTTAAAATAAAGTAATGTATAGGCTATGTATATACTGTATATATAACCCTTTAGATATGAGGTGTCCAGAGCCAAAGGGGGATCCGAGCCATTTTACCGTTTTTAAGTTAACACCTCATATATATATATATATATATATATATATATATATATATATATATATTTTTTTTTTTTATTTTTTTTCTGGGATTATATATAAATATATATATATACTGTATATACAGGTATATATATATATATATATATATATATATATATGAGGTGCTAACTAAAAACAAAATGGCTTGGATCCCCCTTTGGCTCTGGAGGCCTCATATATGAGTGACTTAAGTTCCTTCTTGAAATTATCAGCACAGGTTAACTGCAAAGTGTCACAGGAATCAATATAGTTCGCCAGTGAAATAATATTGTGCCTTCTAAAATTGTCAAGGAATTTCTGTCCATGGCTGTGCAATACGCGTAGCGTAATACGGTAGGCTACTCTTATTTACTCATAACCATAACATAGCACAATCATAATGTATCCTTAATGTAGTTAATATATGAAATAACTTGTTATACTAGGTGACTTACTTCTTCTATTTACCAGAGAGAGAGAGAAACCAAAGAGAGGCAGGCAGGCTCCTCACCCAGAGAGAGAGAGAGAGTGACAGACAGGCTGGCTCCTCCCCTTGTGGGTGACGTCACTGCCACTGCGGCCTCTGATTGGTCCTAATTTCCCCTATGATATAATATATCATATCATATCATATCGAGACTAGTATATTATACTAGTCTCGACTTCGGAAATATGCGGCCCGGACATTTATCTACCGAAAAATTGTACAAATTTATCTTGAAGGGGGTTCTAGGGGGTGTTTTTCTAAGCTTGATGGAGGTCTAGGGAGGACACTAAAAAAAATATATGAATAAATGAATTAATAGACCAAACAAACGGCCAGTGTCCCCTTAACCCATTCAGTACCGGTGAAATCCTTTTCATTATATTCTGGCAACTATTAGACGATTTTATTCAGCTTAAGGAAGGATGTCGACCTCTTAAAAGGCTACAGATATATCAATACATCCTTTTAGCTACCCTATATCCTTCCTAATCTTCATAAAATCGTCTAAATGTAGCTGAAACCAAATACAAAATACGTCGCCGGTACAGAAGGGGTTAATGTGTTTTTTTCTGGCTCTCATTAGACGATTGTATTCAGCTTACGAAGACACTGTGGGAGGCTGAGGCATAATCGAGTTGGTTATGACTACTTAGATTTCTAGAGGTCCTTTCTATGCTGCATACAAATAATCTAATGATAGCTCAAACTTTCTTCTACTCAACATCTGAGCTCTGGAACTCTCTCCCAGAATCGGTCTTTCCCTCTTCCTATGACTTAAATTGCTTCAAACTCCGTGTGTCCAGGCATTTTGGTTCGAACGTCCCTTGATTTTGGCCCTGTCACTCTTTCAACTATGGGGGAGGCACTCGCTATAGGCAGTTGTGCCTTTTGCCTCCCTCAATCACATAGAAAAAGAAAAAAAAATATTAAATGAGTGGCCCCGTATGCTAAAAACGTTAGTTATATAACATTACTCTGTTGGGTGTGTAAAATAATAATGAAACATTATATTATCATTTGACCACTTGCGAGTTTCGTTCTATAAGGAAGGTGGAGCTGTTGACATCGATATTTTACAGAATTAAGATCTACAATATGGTAGTATTGCATATCATATACTGTACATAAAACCAAATTCATCACACTTTTTATCCATCAGCAACCTACATTATTATTGCGTTTCTGTTTTACATCGATGTTTACGGCTCCAACTTCCTTATAGCCTGAAACTCGCAAGTGGTCAATTGGCGACTAGAGGTTCTTCTGAAGTTGCATAAAAACATCCATTGGTGCTAGAGAGAAAATAGTATCCTGTTGCTCAGGAATTCTAAAGGTTAAAGCGAAATTGGATGACTAAATTACATATAGTATTTGATATAAGGCAAGAGAGAGAGAGAGAGAGAGAAAGATTTCGTCTTCACAGCCTCAATTTAATTTGCTTCTTTTGATCTGGAGAGTAAATAGGGTAACTTGGCTTATACATATCAGTAACTATGCAAATAGGTATAAAATTATTAAAAATTGTAATTTTGGTAAGGTTAGGTAAGTTAGGTCATATTAGTTTAAGGGGAGATGGTTCACTTTTTAAGGGGAGATGGTTCACTTTTTAAGGGGAGATGGTTCACTTTTTGAGCGATTTTTGCATGTATTAATTATTTTTCTAATTTCCTACCTAGACCTCCATCAAATTACAAAAAAAAAAAACATCCATTAGATCCCCCTTCTAGATTAATTTGTCCATTTTTCGGTAGAAAAATGTCCCGGCCGAAGGCCGATTCTTCTAACATTACAGGCTCACTATCGTTCGCCAGGGAAAAAAACGACACCTAAATAGCACGAAAGGTCTAAATATTGACGAAGAAATGGGGCGAAAGGCCTTAAAATCGACTAACTAATGGGGCAAACATCTTAACATCTGAAAACTAATGGGGCTAAGCATGAGGGAGAAAGGGGTCCAGAAAAGCGGCCCATCCCCCCTTAAATGTGGATCAATGCCTTTAGTATAACAAAATATAATATTAATATATACATAAAACATAGTGTCATGCATGGATTTCATTTGATTGTCTTCATAAATGCAACGTCGGATGTGTAGGTGTGCTTTTGAGAGAGAGAGAGAGAGAGAGAGAGAGAGAGAGAGAGAGAGAGAGAGAGAGAGAGAAAAAAAAAGAAAGTATATGTTCACCAAGAAAATTAATTCAGTGTAAAAAAAAAAAAAGACAGAGAGAGAGAGAGAGAGAGACTGTTTAGCAATTGACAAAGAGGTGCTGGAAGAGAACAACAACACTGGCCAGAGGAAGTAGACCCTTATGCCCCTTTCCCACTGGTGAGACAAGTCACGATTTTTCGTTGCCGAAACCAATAAATTGGCACATTCGTGACATGTCTCAACACCTCTCATGAAAAATCGTTTTACTCTCAAGGCCTCTCAGGCCTCGCAAGGGCCCTCGCGGGTCGTCGCATAATGTTCGCACAGTTCAAAATTTTGGAGGAGGACTCACGATGATTGGTTACCCTCGCAAGCATCGTCGAGCATCGCCGAAGGGTTTCTGCCATCATCTGCGACATCGGCGAGACATCACAGAGTTTGTCGCACGAAGAAAATCGTTGAAATATGTTTTGTTACGTTTTGACGGCATCAGTAGAAGTGAAAGCGTTAAATGAGATAGCGTTAGGGCCATTCCTTGCTACGGGTTCTAAACTGTATACAGTTGGTTAGTGTCTCAGAGATATGAGGATACGCTTCTTCACTTATTATGGCATGTAGAAAATGAGTTCATTCATTTTTGGCGGGACGTCTTGTAGTTGGAGGAGTAATTGAGATAATCATTACCGATTTTATAGATATTAAAGTGAAACAGCTTACACGTATTAAGAAAGGGTTAGGAATACATTAAAATGAAAATACTGAATAGGATTGTAATAATTATGGTGAGCAAAGATGCATGGTATATACAACTAGCAAAACGAAAATAGTGCATTGTGCTGCTTTATGATCTATAAATGTGTTTAAGATAATTAGAGAATTCATAAAATCATGACCTAGGCAAAAGTAGACTTCGAATGTTTGAGATATAGCTAATAACAATCTAGAGAAAGATGAACCAGGAGAGACACATATAAAGTTTGATAAATTAACTTTAGCAGATTACAGAAAACAGGAAGAGATTAAAGGCGCAAAAGATAAACGGGAGCAACGAATTATCAGTTCTCATTAATCATTAATCCTGTTCTCAAAAAACAGGGTGAATGTTCATGTATGTGAATATATGACCTGTGATTTCGTATACTATTTAACAGTAAATTGTGAATAACATAAAGCTTAACAACAAGGTCAGTATCTAAAAAAATATAGCAAAGGAGGAGTTCCAGCATTTCCATGTTTATTGTTGTCAGAATTGTTGTACGAAAAACACACTTGGTATGGAATATATACACATATATTTCACTTATGGGGCTTTCAAACTATTGCACGTATCATAACATTTCTAAATTCAATATTTCCTTAGGTTACCAATAATACAATCTAGACAAATATTGCCAATCAATAATATAAGGTCCATTGATTTCTTAATATATTTAGTTACAAACCGACTTTACAATAGCATTATTGGTAACTCTAGATTGTATACATCCTTATTAACCAATAAAGAGCGTAATCTTAATCTTATTAAATAATTGACTCGCAGAAAACCTGTAGAGCGAGACTGAAATAAAAGCATGGTCATGTTATAGTTAGTAGATCATTTTTCTATGTGAGTTAGTGAGACAAAAGGCAGAACTGTCTGTGACAAATTCCTTCCCCATAGTTGAAAGAGTGACAGGGCCAAAATCAAGGAATGTTCGAGCCAAAATGCCTTGATACACAGAGTTTAAAGTAATTAAATTCATAGGATGAGGGGAAAATGGATTCAGGGTAGAGTGTTCCAGAGCTCAGCTGTTGAATAGGGGAAAGATTGGGAATATCGTTTCACTCTTGGGTTGGAGAAATGCAAAGAGTAGGGGTGGGATTGTATTGGAAGACAGGTTCTACGTACTCCTCGTAGAGGAGGTGGTATACAATGAGAGAGGGTGAGGAACACTGATTATTGTAATATCAGTAGAATAACGAGAAAGATGCAACTTTGCGGCGAAGAGAGAGAGATTGCAGAGAGTCAGGGAGTGGACATCAGTTAATGAGACGAAAGGTTTTCTTTTCTACTTTGTCAAAAAAATGCTGTGTGAAAGGATCTTCCCCACACATGTGAACAATACTCAATACATGGACGCACTGTGCCTCTGTACAGAGCAAGAAGCTGTGCCGGGGTAAAGAACCCCCGGAGACGATTGAGCATACGTAGCTTCTGGAAAGCTGTTTTAGCAAGGGTGGTAATATGATCTTTCCAAGTGAGATCAGGAGAAAAGGAGACACCGAGAATACTGAGAGAAGATGAAAGGTTGATTTGTGTATTGTTGAAGTATAAGGGAAAGTCCTGTGGGAGTTCTTGATGGGTAGATAAATGGAGAAATGGGTTTTGGAAGCACCAAAAGCAACAATATATTTTCTGCCCCAAGTGGGAATTGTTGATATGTCAGAAGATATGGCATCGTCACGTGACTTTTTGAGAGATTGCTTGCTGGGGGGTTCTGAAAAACTAGTTGAATAGTGTAAGGTAGAGTCATCAACATATGAATGAATAGCTGATAGTTGATAGGTTGAGGAAGTGAAAGATGGCCGTCCACAACTGCAGCCATGGAACGGCCAGGAAGGGAAATAGAGATAAAGGCACAATTTGAGGGACAAGAACTAAAGGTGGGTAGCTTAGAAGTTAGAGATTTGTGCCAGACTCTATTAAAGGACTTAGATATGTCTAGCACAATAGAAAAGCTTTCACCGAAATCATGAAAGGAGGATAACCAAAAGTTAGTAAAATATGAATAAGATATGAAAGAAGATCACCAGTAGGGCGACCCCTTAGGAAGCCATACTGGCGATCTGAAAGTAGACTATATGGGCAGAGAGATGCTTAAGAAATTTTGAAGTAAGAATAGTTTCCAAAAACTTTGGAGATGCAAGAAATGAGAGCAATTGGACGATAGTTGGAGGGTTGAGAGACTTCTTTGGGATAGGTTGAATGAGAGCAAACTTCCAGCAAGAAGGAAAGACATTAGAGGAGAGACAGAGATGAAAGAGTTTGCCTAGGCAGGGAGTCAGCACGGAAGCAAAGTTTTTTTTAGCACAACAGGAGGAACACCATCACCCCTTCTTAGTATTAAGCCCAGAGAGGGTAGAGAGCACATATTTAAAAGAGATTAGGATATTAGGTATAAATAGGAGAGTTGCTAACTTGCAAGAGAGTTCACTTTTTCAATTTGTACAATCTCCGACCCCCGTGGTAATAATGTGCTTGACCTTGTACTCGCAACAAAAGAAGAATTAATAGAGAATTTGAATGTTGGTGATGAATTCAGTAACAGCGACCATCGTACGATAACTTTCACTTTAAAGTTTACTAGTAACATATCAAATAGCAGCATTGAGAAAGTCCCTAATTTCAAGAAAGCAAATTTTCATAAACTTAAATCAAAGCTTAAAGAAACTGACTGGAGCTTTCTGACTAACAATAACGACATAAATACATCTTGGGAGTGTTTCACAACCACTTACCTTAAGGCAGTGCAAGACTGCATACCATCGAAAATACGGCGTCCAGGCCATAATGGTGGAATAAAGATATTTCAGACTGTCTGCTTGCTAAAAAATTTGCTAATGATAGATTAAAATCCTCACAAAATGACGAAGAATGGGTGAAATTTGTAGAGCTACAACGCAAAGCCAAAAAGTTAATTAAGCAAAGTAAAAAGACCCTGGAGTTACATGTTGCGAATCAAAGTAAAACAAACCCGAAAGAATTCTATAGTTATATCAGAAAGAAAAAAGTAGTTACTTCAACTGTTGGACCGTTAGTCGATGAAAATGGAGAATACACCAAAGACGAAGTACAAATGAGTAATGCCCTCAATACCTTCTTTGCATCAGTTTTTACAACCGAAGACCTCAGTGATATCCCTACACCATCGCCGATTCAGATTGATAATTCAGATGTTCTAAGCAATATCACCGTTACAGAGAGAGAAGTATTGAATTGTTTAGATAAACTCAAGGTAAATAAAACGCCTGGACCTGATACAATCTCGCCTAGAGTTCTAAAGGAAGCTAAGGATGAGCTCTCCAAACCACTGACATTGCTATTCAATGAATCCTTGCAGTCTGGGACTATGCCTGATCAGTGGAAGCTAGCCAACGTAACACCGATATTCAAAAAAGGCAGCAAATCCCTACCCAGTAACTATCGTCCAATTAGCTTAAGCTCAATTGTATGTAAAATGTTAGAAACGGTCATAAGAGACAGACTCGTAAATCACTTAGAGGCAAATAACTTACTTAAAGATACTCAACACGGCTTTCGTAAAAAACGTTCCTGTTTAACAAACCTCTTAGACTTCTTCCACGATATCCTTAACCTCTACGATGAGAGTAAAGCTGTAGATATTATATACCTTGATTTTCAAAAGGCCTTTGACAAAGTTCCCCACAAACGTTTACTGCTAAAACTAAAAGTGCATGGAATACAAGACGGTGTGTTGAAATGGATAGAAAATTGGCTCAGCGACAGAAAGCAAAGAGTAGTCATAAACGGTAAGGCATCTAAATGGACCAATGTAAGTAGCGGGGTACCCCAGGGATCGGTACTAGGACCAATTATCTTTCTAATTTACATCAACGACATAGATGAGGGTCTCACCTGTACAATCTCAAAATTTGCTGACTATACAAAAATTGCAAATAGCGTACTCTCAAAAGAACAAGTTGACAATATGCAACACAATCTAGATAAATTGTCATGTTGGGCCCAAATTTGGCAAATGAGTTTCAATGCGGATAAATGTAAAGTACTACATATCGGATACCTAAATGAGAAAGCAAACTATTCGATGAATGGCACTCAGCTTAAGAATGTAAACAGAGAAACCGATCTGGGAGTAACAATATCGAGTAACCTAAAACCGAGTCAACAATGTTCAGAAGTTGTTAAGAAGGCAAACAAAATAATTGGCTTTATAGGCAGGTCATTTGAGCATAAATCCAAAGAAGTTATCCTAACCCTTTACAATTCCTTAGTCCGCCCTCTTCTGGAATACTGCGTTCAATCCTGGTGCCCTTATTACCAAAAAGATATAAACAAGCTAGAACGAGTTCAACGTAGAGTTACCAAAATGATACCTAGCCTAAAGAACAAACCATACGAAGAGTGTCTTAGAGAATTAAATCTATTCCCTTTAACCCAGCGCAGATTAAGAGGTGACTTAATTCAAGTGTTCAAAATTATTAAAGGCATCGACAATATGAACTGTAGTAAGTACTTCACTATCGACCAATCTAATTACACGCGGGGAAACGGTTGCAAAATTATTGGTAAATCTTTTAACTCACACGAATCTAAGAATTTCTTCTTCAATCGAGTTGTCAACTTGTGGAATGGGCTTCCCCGAGACGTTATAGACTGCAGCACCGTTGATTCATTTAAACTCCGCTTAGACAAATATCTCGCATCAAACCCGCGACTGACTGCGTTTGTAAATGAATAACTTTATTTTATCCCCCCCTCAGTTACTAACCCATCTGTCCCCTACTAACTTCCTAAATCCTGCCACGGACATTAGTTCTAGGGCAGTAGTTCCCTTTCCAATGTTCCCTTACCCACTCTAAACCACTGTTTGGACACTTGATCCTCAGTGTTTTGGAGGACAAGCAGCCTAGAAGGGTCACTAGATATGTTGTTGCTTGCTTTCCTTTGTACTCCTTTGTACTAATAACACCGGAATCATCCAAGGTGGAGTTTTTAGCGAAAGTTTGGGTGAAGAGTTTAGCTTTGTCAGAGGAAGAAGTGACGGTAGTGCCGTCAGAGTGGAAAAGGGGAGGGAAAGACGAAGAAGAACAAATGGTGGAGAGGTTTTTGGCTAGATACCAGAAAGCTTGGTATGGGAAGAGCTTTGAGTTGGATAGTTCAAAGAGAGGTAACCTGACCAAGATTCGAACCCACTCACTGCAGGTATATTTGGAAGAGCTGGGCACCATAACCACTCGGCCATGAGCATATGGCTGAGTGCTTATGGTGCTCAGCCCTTCCAAATATACCTGGAGTGATTGGGGTCGAATCCTGTTCATATATATATATATATATATTTATATATATAATGTTTCTAAGTAAATTAGATATACAAACGACAAACGGTATGTGGTTATGTTCCAATAGCGAGAGAGAGAGAGAGAGAGAGAGAGAGAGAGAGCTAGAGAGAGCAAGTTGCCTATAGCGCGTTTATCGTGCTACACACACCTCTTCCTAATCTTATCAAGGCTTATGGTATTATGTGGCTCTGCGAAGATGTTTTTCATAGTTGAATATTTAATGCATAATAATTCGTTATATTACTATCACAATCGAAGGTGGGTAAGTGAGATGTTAGACAACTTATTTATTATGCCATTACCAAAGTTTAAATTAATTGTTCTTCATAAATATAATGCACGCTCCAGCCACAGGTTTCTTTGTAATCCACCACCACCTACCCCTATCCTGCACTACTGCTAGGTTGCCCTCTATAGTTTGTCACTCCGCACTTTGTATCTGCATCTCTTTATGCATTTCTGTCTCGTGCTCGTCTTTTACCTTTCTGTAAAGTTTTTTCCCATAGCTTTGTATCTTTCTTGAATTCGCCTAGCTTACCTCTGCCGTTTTAATCATGAGTTTTAGTGCCACATAGTTTTCATGGGCTTGGTGCTAGTCTTTACAATAATAATACCTTCTCCCCTCCCCCATCTATGATTCTCGAGGTAGAAACACACAGTTTCTTATTGGAGGGTGTCTGTTTCAATGTGCTACAACTTTAGCAGTATTATGTGTTTCATTAATACCAGCAATCCAATATTTTGCAATCATAATATCACATAATGATCAAAACACAAAATTAATCATTCTTTCACAGTAAAGTATTTGGTCACCCACTTCCCTCCACCCCCACCTGCCGCTGGTTACCCCTCCCACTCCTGTACCCTCCTTCCCCCTCCCTCGCCTCCCTCCTTCCACCCCATACCTTCACCTCCTACCCCCACACCATCACTGTTACCAGATAATTTATGGGCACTAATTGTGCTGCCCTCTATCGAGGTCTTGGACAGACCAAGGCTGTATCTGTTTCATCTGTCCACAACTGTACCTTACCCTTACCAACACGACCCCCTCCCCCCACCAACTCGCTGACTATTGGGCGCCTCACAAGGAAAAAAAAAAGAAAATCTGTGGCGGCGAAACGACTGCACCAATCGGTTCCATATTTGTGTGACAAGTCCCTTACCCTTCTGCCTTCCCCCCACCACACCCCCAACCGCCTCCCACCACCCACTTCCAGCGTATCCGTACGAAGAAAAGAAAAAAAAGGAAAATCCGTGGTGGCGAAACTACCTCACCAATCGGCTTCATATATTTTGTAACACGAGTCAATTACGCTTCTACCTCCCCCCCCCCCCCCCCCAACCATCTAATGGAGAAAACTAAAAAAGGCGAGGTGGGCTCAATTTTTAAGCCTTAACGCAAACATTGAGCCCACCTCGCTGTTTTTTGTTTTATCTCCTCTCCCTCTCTCCTCGTTTTTTTTTTTTTTTTCTATTTCTCTCCCTCTCACTTTGCCTTGTATCCGTTCGGCCCCGTTCAGCCTACTGTTTTAAGACGTTTACCCCCATCCAGGTTTCAATATTTTCCTGATGAGCGATAGCGAGCCAACGTATATATTTTTTGTTTTGAGAGCAAGCTAAATTTGTACATTATTTGATAGACAAATTTCTCCGGCAAAGCCGGACATTGCCAATCTCCGAATTGGGGAGATGGGTCGTTTTTCTGGTCCCCTTTCTTCCTCATGGTTAACCCCATTAGTTTTCATATTTTATGACGTTCGGCCCATTAGTTTGGCGATTTTAAGATAAATTTGGTACATTTTCGATGAGTTGGGTTGGGTATAAGGGGGGATCTGCTTGGTGTGGGCCAATCGGCGCTCTGCAGACCCCGTAATCTTGTGTCGATCTCTGACCGTTTTGGTGAGGTCAGTCCTCAAGGCATTAGTGATTTCGGTCTATAATTAGGCCTTGTAATTGGGGTTGGGTGTGACAGGGATCTGCCCTGTGTGGGCCGATCGGCTTTCTGCAGACTCCCGTTTTCTGATGTTCTTATGTTTTTGCCACGAAATATATGCAAAAAGTTTTCGGATAATCTCGCCGAGGTATTCGCGGAAACCATCACTTAATTCGCCGAAGACGTCGCAGAACATACGCCGAGCAATCGTTCATCCTTCGCATTATTTCGCAACATTTTATTCAAATTTGACAGCTCTCGCCGAGGTCATCGGCGAACCATCGCTCAATTTGCCGATGACATCGCACCCATCGGCGACGTCGTCACCGGGTGTAAACTTGTCAACGGATTTTAACGGTCAAAATCGTAGACGTCGCACACATTCCTTGCGAATTGACAAGACTACGTCCTCGGCGACGAAAATCGTATGAAGTCGCACATGTGTGAAAGGGGCATAAGGAGGAAGGAGGTACTCGTGTTTTTTCTGGACCATCTTCTCTCTCATGTTTAGCAGTTTTGAGATTTTAAGACGTTCGTTCCATTAATTTTACGATTTTGAGACCTTTCGCCCCATTTCGTTGTCAATAGTACGACCTTTCGTGTCATTTAGGTGTCGATTTTTTTCTGGCGAGCGATAGCGAGCCTGTAATCTTAGAAGGAACCGGCCTTTGGCCGGGAAATTTTTCTACCGAATAACGTACAAATATATCTTGAAAGGGGGTCTAGGTGGGGGTGTTTATTTAAGTTTGAAGGTCTAGCGAGGAAACTAAAAAATATAGTAAATATATAAATATAGACCAACAAAACAAGCACTAACCCCTTCAAGGTTTGTTTACCTGCTGAGGAGAAGAGGGAGAGTGATGGAGAGATGAGAGATAGGGAGACAAAAGAAGGAGATGACGAGAGAGATAATGAGAGACAGAGAGAAATAGGAAGAGACGCGGAAGAAGAGAGTAAAACAATAGAGCTCAACAATAGATAAATGGGAGCAAAACAGGAGCGAAACAAGAGAAAAGCGGGAGCAAAACAAGAGCAAAGCGAGAGCAAAACAAAAGCAAAACAAGAGCAAAACAAGAGAAACGCGAGAGCAAAACAAGAGAAAAGTGAGAGGAAAACAAACGCAAAACAAGAGAAAAGCGAGAGCAAAACAAGAGCACAACAAGAGTAAAGCAAGAGCAAAACAAAAGACAAGCAGGAGCAAAACAAGAGAAAAGCAGGAGCAAAACAAGAGTAAAGCAAGATTAAAGCAAGAACAAAACAAGAGTAAAGCAGGAGCAAAACAAGAGTAAAGCAAGAGCAAAACAAAAGCAAAACAAGAGTAAAGCAGGAGCAAAACAAGAGTAAAGCAAGAGCAAAACAAAAGCAAAACAAGAGTAAAGCAGGAGCAAAACAAGAGTAAAGCAAGAGCAAAACAAAAGCAAAACAAGAGTAAAGCAGGAGCAAAACAAGAGCAAAACAAGAGTAAAGCAAGAGCAAAACAAAAGCAAAACAAGAGTAAAGCAGGAGCAAAACAAGAGCAAAACAAGAGTAAAGCAGGAGCAAAACAAGAGTAAAGCAGGAGCAAAACAAGAGTAAAGCAAGAGCAAAACAAGAGAAAAGCGAGAGCAAAACAAAAGCAAAACAAGAGTAAAGCAGGAGCAAAACAAGAGCAAAACAAGAGAAAAGCAGGAGTAAAAAATGGCAAAACAAGAGCAAAACAAGCGCAAAGCAGGAACAAAACAAGAGTAAAACAAAAGCAAAACAAGAGAAAAGCGAGAGCAAAACAAAAGCAAAACAAGAGAAAAGCGAGACCAAACAAGAGCAAAGCAAGAGCAAAACAAGCGCAAAACAAGAGAAGATTGTGGAAGGGGTGGATAATATACTGATAAAACAGACCGTAAGGGAAAGGGAGCAACAGCTGGGGACAGGGAGAATTATTTTATTTGTCCTATGTGTAAGAAGGAGACAAAAGGCAAAGTTGCCTGTAACAAGTGTTCCCCCTCCCCTTATTGAAAGTGTTAAGGGGGAGGGGGGGGGGGTCACTTTTTGGGCAATTTTTGCATGTATTCATCATTTTTCTAGTTTCCTCCCTAGACCTCCATTGAACTAAACAAAAAATCCATTAGATCTCTCCTCTAGATTAATTTGTACATTTGTCGGTAGAAAAATGTCCCGGCCGAAGGCTTGTTCTTCTAACAATACAGGCTCACTATCGTTCGCCAGGGGAAAAATCGACACCTAAATAGCACGAAAGGTTTAAATATTTACGAAGAAATGGGGCGAAAGGTCTTAAAAGCGACTAACTAATGGGGCAAGCATCTTAACATCTGAAAACTAATGGGGCTAAACATGAGGGAGAAATTGGTCCAGAAAACTGGCCCATCCCCCCTTTTTAAGGAGCCAAATAATTTAAGGTGCCTTGTGATTCCAAATGTCTGTACAAATGGAGCTGGAAGTAGTCTATGTCATAGGATGAGGGAGAAGTAGGTTTAGTTCCAGAGTGTACTTGTTGAGTTGAAGAAAGACTGGAAAAATCGATTCATTCATGGATTAGAGAGTTAGTCAGAATAACAGTGGTAATGTGCTGAACAGCTGGTGCCACCTATTTTCCGCAAGTGAAGGGATATTATATACAAGGAACGCTCTGATGAACACTGATTATTGTAAAAGCGATAGAAGAGCGAGGCAGATGCAACATCAAGTCGTGTAGAGAGAGATTGGTGAGACTTTATAAGAGGAGCTGAGTGGATGAGAGGGAAAGCTTTTGACTCTACCCTTTCGAGAGTGAGGTATGTGTGAAACCTCCCCACACATGCAAACAATACTCGGTACATGGACGCACAGTACCCCTGTACACAGTAAGAAGCTGCACGGTGGTAACGAACCCACAGAGACGGTTGAGCATACCTAACTTCTGGGAAACGGATTTAATCGCTCCCCAGGAAAAAATCGACACCAAAATGGCACCAAAGGTCTTGAATCGGCTTCCAGTAATTTTTTCAGTTCAATTAGTCCTAGTTAGTTTGGCTAACATAAACATCTTATTCACGAGTTCAAAATTAATTATAGTTTTGACAAGAGAAGTCAGAATAAAAAAAATTGCCCAATAATAATGAAATACAAAGACGAAGAAACGATGTCTGTGTTGTTGAAGAGTAAGAGATAGTCTTGTGGAAATGGAGTTTGAAAGCAGTGAAAGCAAAAATGTTGGAAATATTTGATAGATCAGAACATTCGTGTGCTATGGCCTCATCACGTGAGTTTTAAAGATACTGTATTGTGGAAAGTGATTTGATTAGTGAAGGGTACAGTCGTCAGCATTATGAGTGCGTAGGACTAGAGGTACAGTTGAAAAGATCATTAAGGGGAGATGGGCCGTTTTTTAGGTTCCCCTTCTTCATGTTTTAGCCCCATTAGTTTTCAGATTTTAAGACGTTCGGCCCATTAATTTGGCGATTTGAAGACTTTTCGCCCCATTTATGTGTCAATTTTAAGGATTTTCATGTCATTTAGGTGACGATTTTTTCCTGGCGAGTGATAGCGAGCCTGTAATTTAAGAGGAACCATCTATCGAAAAATGTACAAATTTATCTTGAAAGAAGATCTTGGGCAGGTGTTTTTTAAAGCTTGATGGAGGTCTAGGGTGGAAACTAAAAACATAATAAAAAATATACATAAATGAGCAAATAAATACGGCCATCCCCCCTTAAGTAATGTCGGTATCGTGATTACAGGATGAATGTACCGTACTGAATACTACAAACGATGTGGAAGATGTAACCCCCTGGACCTGATATTGTAAAAGTAACACAATAGGAACTTTAAAACGAGATCTTAAAACTACTAGCTCTCAAACGATTTATGGCTTCGTCCATTTGTATGTATGTACTCAGCCACATACCCCATAGCTGGAGGTGGCTGACTCGAGACAGAGCCCGAACAGAAGCAACATTCAAAATTCCAATTCTGAGGGTTCGTGACCAGTTTTGCGTTCCCACGCCCCTTTCTCTGTCTCGTCAGGTAGGTGAATTTTGCATGGGGGAAGCGGATTCCTAGGCCCCCCGCCCCCGAAGTAGGAAAAGTAGTACAGTCGAGGTTAATAAGTGTTGTCAGCTATTTCACAAAGTTTCGGACACTGACTAATACGCTGAGGGATAAGCACTTTTCCCAGTAACTATAAAGATACCAATAACACTTGCTGAGCGAAAACCACTGGAATCTATGACAACACTTAATACCCCCGATTGTACATGGAAAAGAGACAAGACAGAAATGGCTAAGGTTGGGTAGAGGATGCCAAGCCTCACTCTGGTCAGGATCAGCCCTCACCCTAATAATTCACTAAGTAAATAGGAGGGTAGTGATAATGATAAGTAATTCCAGCATTTTCATGACATGCCTGTAGAATTGTTCTGGAAAATGTTCGAGGGCATTATTTTATGTTTGTGTGTGCATGGTTGTGTGTGTGTGCGTATGCTGGCAAACTAATATGTGTACTTACCGTCTTGTGTGTGCGTCTTGGCTAGTGTGTGCGTTGTGTTGTTCTTGTGTGTGTGTGTATTGGCTTGTATGTACGATATCTTGTGGGTTATTTGGCTTGTGTATGCTTTGGTTTGTGAGTGTATAATGTGTTGTGGCATATTTGTGTGTGCTTTGTCTTGTGTGTGTAAGCATGTGTGTTGGCTTGTGTGTACGTAGTCTTGTGTGTGTGTATGTGTGTGTGTTGGCTTGTGTGTACGTTGTTTTGTTTGTGTGGGGCAGGCGTCACTTTTTCCACCATTTTTCACCCAGTATCTCCTCTCCCTCTCCCCTCGTTATTTTTCTCTACCTTGCCCGTTTGTTGTTCTACCCATTCGACTATACCTTTTGTTGTTGTCGTTTTCAACCCATTCCACTACATCTGTTGTTGTTTTCTACCCATTCCACTACACCTTTTGTTATTGTCGTTTTCTACACATTCCACTACACCTTTTGTTGTCGTTTTCTACACATTCCACTACACCTTTTGTTGTCGTTTTCTACCCATTCCACTATACCTTTTGTTGTCGTTTTCTACACATTCCACTATACCTTTCGTTGTCATTTTCCTACCCATTCTACTATACCATTTGTTGTTTTCTACCCATTCCACTATACCTGTTGTTGTTGTTTTTCTACCCATTCCACTATACCTGTTGTTGTTGTTGTTGTCATAATCTACTCATATCACTATACCTGTTGTTGTTGTTGTTGTCATAATTTACCCATACCACTATACCTGTTGTTGTTGTTGTTTTCTACCCATTCCACTATACCTGTTGTTGTTTTTCCTACCCATTCCCCACTATACCTGTTGTTGTTGTTGTGTTCTACCCATTCTACTACACCTTTTGTTGTTGTTGTTGTCATAATCTACCCATACCACTATACCTGTTGTTGTTGTTGTCATATTCTACCCATTCTACTACACCTGTTGTTGTTGTTGTCATATTCTACCCATACCACTATACCTGTTGTTGTTGTGGTCATATTCTACCCATTCTACTACACCTGTTGTTGTTGTTGTTGTCATATTCTACCCATACCACTATACCTGTTGTTGTTGTTGTCATATTCTACCCATACCACTATACCTGTTGTTGTTGTTTTCTACCCATTCCACTACACCTGTTATTTGTTGTTGTTTTCTACCCATTCCACTATACCTGTTGTTGTTGTTGTCATATTCTACCCATTCTACTACACCTGTTGTTGTTGTTGTCATATTCTACCCATACCACTACACCTGTTGTTGTTGTTGTTGTTGTTGTCATATTATACCCATACCACTATACCTGTTGTTGTTGTTGTCATATTCAACCCATTCCACTACATCTGTTGTTGTTTTCTACCCATTCCACTACACCTTTTGTTTATTGTCGTTTTCTACACATTCCACTACACCTTTTGTTGTCGTTTTCTACCCATTCCACTACACCTTTTGTTGTCGTTTTCTACACATTCCACTATACCTTTTGTTGTCGTTTTCTACACATTCCACTACACCTTTTGTTGTCGTTTTCTACCCCATTCCACTATACCTTTTGTTGTCGTTTTCTACACATTCCACTGTACCTTTCGTTGTCGTTTTCTACCCATTCTACTATACCATTTGTTGTTTTTCTACCCATTCCACTATACCTGTTGTTGTTGTTTTCTACCCATTCCACTATACCTGTTGTTGTTGTTGTTGTTGTCATAATCTACTCATACCACTATACCTGTTGTTGTTGTTGTTGTCATAATTTACCCATACCACTATACCTGTTGTTGTTGTTGTTTTCTACCCATTCCACTATACTGTTGTTGTTGTTTTCTACCCATTCCACTATACCTGTTGTTGTTGTTGTGTTCTACCCATTCTACTAC
>JBAKBP010008849.1:0-88088 GCA_037953745.1 Lithodes maja
ATAATAAGTAAAAGGAACAGACAGAGTAAGCTATGGGTATGGCAGAGAACGCTCAACTCTCATTCTGATAGACCAGCCCATCACCAGTTGTTGTTGTTGTTGTTAAGTGTTGTTGTTGTTGTTGTTGATAGTGTTGTTGTTGTTGTTAGTGTTGTTGTTGTGTTGTTGTTGTTAGTGTTGTTGTTAGTGTTGTGTTGTTAGTGTTGTTGTTGTTGTTAGTGTTGTTGTTGTTAGTGTTGTTGTTGTTGTTAGTGTTGTTGTTGTTAGTGTTGTTGTTGTTAGTGTTGTTGTTAGTGTTGTTGTTGTTAGTGTTGTTGTTGTTAGTGTTGTTGTTGTTAGTGTTGTTGTTGTTAGTGTTGTTGTTGTTAGTGTTGTTGTTAGTGTGTTGTTAGTGTTGTTGTTGTTAGTGTTGTTGTTGTTGTTAGTGTTGTTGTTGTTGTTTGTGGTGGTTGAATCTTGGGTTTATATTTGTATTCTTTTGTATTCACTTGTTGTCATTGTTGGAGTAGTTGTTGTTGTTGTTGTTGTTTTTCCCCAAGCTGCCTGGCCGAGTAGTTGTCATGGTTGCTGATGTTTTTTTTTTGTAGATCTGTTTTTATAATCGTAATAATCACTTCTTGTTGTTGTTGTAGCTGTTGTTGTTGTTTTTGCTGTGGTTGTGTGTGTGTGTGTGTGTGTGTTATTTGTTATTGTATTTGTTTTTTTATCTTAGCATTAATGACTGGTGTTTGTCCTTGAAGCAGCCCTCATGTTCTGGTCCCCTTCCTACTACTATGCTGCTGCTCACCGACCTTCCTGCTACGCTGCTCACCGACCTTCATGGTACGGTGCCCTGCTCTTACATTATTCCGACTATATTAAGGGGGGATGGCCGTATTTATTGGATCATTTATCTATATTTGTATTATCTTATTAGTTTCCTCCTTAGACCTCCATCAAGCTTAAAAAAACACCCACACAAGACCCTCCTTCTCCATCAAGCTTAAAAACACCCGGCCAAGACCCTCCTTCTCCATCAAGCTTAAAAACACCCGGCCAAGACCCCCCTTCTCCATCAAGCTTAAAAACACCCGGCCAAGACCCCCCTTCTCCATCAAGCTTAAAAACACCCGGCCAAGACCCTCCTTCTCCATCAAGCTTAAAAACACCCCGGCCAAGACCCTCCTTCTCCATCAAGCTTAAAAACACCCGGCCAAGACCCTCCTTCTCCATCAAGCTTAAAAACACCCAGCCAAGACCCTCCTTCTCCATCAAGCTTAAAAACACCCAGCCAAGACCCTCCTTCTCCATCAAGCTTAAAAACACCCAGCCAAGACCCTCCTTCTCCATCAAGCTTAAAAAAACACCCGCACAAGACCCTCCTTCTCCATCAAGCTTAAAAAACACCCAGCCAAAGACCCTCCTTCTCCATCAAGCTTAAAAACACCCAGCCAAGACCCTCCTTCTCCATCAAGCTTAAAAACACCCAGCCAAGACCCTCCTTCTCCATCAAGCTTAAAAAAACACCCGCACAAGACCCTCCTTCTCCATCAAGCTTAAAAACACCCAGCCAAGACCCTCCTTCTCCATCAAGCTTAAAAACACCCGGGCAAGACCCTCCTTCTCCATCAAGCTTAAAAAAACCTGCCCAAGACCCTCCTTCAAGATAAATTTGTACATTTTTCGATAGAAAAATTTCCCCGGCCGAAGGCCGGTTTCTCTTAAATTACAGGCTCGCTATCGCTCGCCAGGAAAATACCGACACCTAAATTACACAAAAAGTCTAAATATTGACACAGAAATGGTGCGAAAGGTCTTAAAATCGCCAAACTAACGGGCCGAACATCGAATAATCTGCAACTAATAAGAAAGAAGGTGGACAAGAAAATCGGCCCATCTCCCCTTAACTATTCCCTTTCTTCTTCTTTAGTCTTCTTATCACCTTCTACGGTACAGTCGGCCAAATAAGTGATGTCTCGGCACCAAGTATATTTTGATCAATAATTAGTATCAGCAATATCGAAAGAAATATGGAGGGAGTACTTCAACGAATTGCTGAATGTAAGGAATGAAGCGCCAGCAATCATAGTTGGATGGGGTATGGGAGGGAGATGAAAAGAAGTAGTGGAGGAGGAGGTGGGGATCAGGAGGTCAGAAGTGTGTGAAGCCATGAAAAGAGTGAAGTTGGGGAAAGCACCATGAATAGATTGAGTGTGTGGGGAAATGCTGAGGTATGGTGGTGAGATAGTGATCGAATGGGTATGGAAAATGTGCAAACTAGCATGGGAGAAGGGGAGTGCACCTGATGACTGGAAGACAGGCATAATAGTCCCCTTATATAAGGGTAAAGGGGAAAGAGGAGTGTGTGGTAACCACCGAGGAATATGTCTTCTAAGCGTAGTAGGGAAGGTGTACAGTAGGGTAGTGATTGAGAGAGTGAGAGCGAGAACGGAGAAGTGGATAGGTGACAAGCAGGGCGGGTTTAGGAAGAGAAGAGGATGTGTAGATCAGATTTTTACCCTAAAATGTGTTGTGGAGAAATATCTGGAGAAGCAACATAAGCTGTATGTTGCCTTTATGGACTTGGAGAAGGCCTATGACAGAGTGGATAGAGAAGGTATGTGGAAAGTACTTAGAATATACGTAGTAGATGGCAAGTTGCTGAAAGCAATGAAGAGCATGTATGAGGGTGCAAAGGTGGCATTATGTGTAGAGAATGAGCAGAGCAAGTTCTTTGATCTGAGTGGTGTGTTGAAAAAGGGGTGTGTGATGTCCCCGTGGTTGTTTACTGTATATATGGATGGAGTCATGAAAGAAATACAAGGAAGAGCAGTGGATGTTGGTGTATCACTGATAAGGGAGGGCAACGGGTGGAAGCTGCCTGTACTGCTGTTTGCTGATGATACAGTTCTGATGAGCGATAATGAATGGGAGTTTCAGGGTCTGGTAAATATGTTTGGAACAGTGTATGAAAAACGGAATCTGAAGGTAAATGCGGGTAAGAGCAAGGTTATGGTCTTCGAAGGGATTGAAGCCACAGAGTGTGAGGTGAAGTTGAACAGTCAGGCTATGGATATTGTTAGCTCATTTAAGTATCTGGGCAGTGTGCTGAGTAAAGGTGGGAATATGGAAGAAGAAGTGCGGGAGAGGGTGCAACAGGGGAAGAGGGTTGTAGGAACGCTGAAAGCAGTAACAAGAAATAGGGTGGTCAGCATGGAAGTGAAGAAGTCCTTGCATGACAGTGTGGTAATCCCGACACTGACTTACGGAAGCGAAGCATGGACGTTGGTGGAGAGACTCAGACCAAGAGTGAGAGGAGTGGAAATTAGTTACTTGAGAAGTGCGTGCAGAGTTACATGGAGGGATAGACAGACGAATGAGGAAGTAAGAGGGAGGTGTGGTGTGGAGGTAGATGTATTGGAAAGTGTGAAAAGGAACACCTTGAGATGGTTCGGCCATATGTAACGTATGGGAAGCGAGAGAATGACTAAGAGGGTGTACGAGAGCGAGGTGGAAGGACAGAGAAGTAGAGGTAAACCGAGAGAGAGGTGGAAGGATGGAGTGATGAAGTATATGAATGAAGGCGGTGCTGGTTGGTAGGAGGGGCGTCGACTGACGGGGACAGAAGTGCATGGGGGCGTTTCGTTCGTGGCCACCCCTTAGGGAATCACGGTGTCAGGCAATAGATAGATAGATAGATAGAATATTTCAACATTATGATTAACCCATTCAGTACCAGGTCTGTCCTTTTCGTTTTAGACTGGCTACTATTAGACGATTTTTCAGTTTAAGAAGGACCTCTAGTTAATAAACAGGCTTCGAACTATCTTAATTAACCCTTTTTTACTACCACAGATCCTTCTTAAGCGGCACAAATCGTCTAAATATAGCTAAAATAAAATAGAAAAGACGTCGCCGCTGTAGAAGGAGTTAATACAGCATATAGCGAGTCAAACGTAATGACAGCTGAGACTTGACTTATTAGCGCTACCGTAATGTTGATTTTTTATTCTTCCCATTATAATATGCTTCATCTCTTTTGTCTTTTTTCTTATATAAAATGGTGCAGTACGTTGTTCTTAGATTCTTCCTTTAACTGTCTTGATAGCGTAATGCATAGAGCGCGGAATTTCGATGTGAGTATCCTGGGTTCGAGTCCTTGGAATGCCACATGTATTTGTTGATTTCATTACTTGAGTTTAGATGTGAAGTTGGTTGGTGTAAAAAACATAATAATATTGTCAGTTATCTTCTTTGTTTTTCTTCTTTCATGGTACTGTACGGTCGCTCTAATAAGTCATGTCCCAGCTGTCATTACGTTTGGCTTCCTCTGTGGTGTATTAATGTCTGTCAGATTTTGAATAAGGTGGGCAAGTGTAGGAACAGGTTTTTATATTTCACTCGATATGAAGAAATGAAGCTTCGATATTGCTGATACCAATTATGGATCAAAACATACTTGGTGCCGAGAAATAACTTATTAGCGCGACTGTACGTTGCTTATATATTCTTGTTATTATCATTCCTTCTCTTCTGAATTCTTCTTATCACACGATACGGTACCCTGCTCTTTGATTATGACTAATATTATAATGTATTCCCTTCTTCATTCTTCTTCTTTCATGGTATGGTACTTTGCTCTTATATTTTTCTTATTATTATCAGTTCTCTTTTTCATTGTTCTTATTTCACGGTGAAGTACATTGCTCTTAGATTCATGTTTATATAATTCCTCTCCTTCTTCATTCTTCTTAGTATCATTCATCTTCATTCTTCTTCTTATCATTCATCTTCATTTTTCTTATTATCATTCTTCTTCATTCTTCTTCTTATCATTCATCTTCATTCTTCTTCTTATCATTCATCTTCATTCTTCTTATTATCATTCATCTTCATTCTTCTTATTATCATTCATCTTCATTCTTCTTATTATCATTCTTCTTCATTCTTCTTATTATCATTCATCTTCATTCTTCTTCTTATCATTCATCTTCATTCTTCTTATCATTCATCTTCATTCTTCTTATTATCATTCATCTTCATTCTTCTTATTATCATTCATCTTCATTCTTCTTCTTATCATTCATCTTCATTCTTCTTCTTATCATTCATCTTCATTCTTCTTATTATCATTCATCTTCATTCTTCTTCTTATCATTCATCTTCATTCTTCTTCTTATCATTCATCTTCATTCTTCTTATTATCATTCATCTTCATTCTTCTTCTTTCATGGTAATATACGTTGCTCTTAGATCTTCCTATTGTTATTCCTGCTCTCCTTCTATATTCTTCTTCTCAGATTATTCATATTATTATTACCTTCCGTTTTCTTTCTTCTTCTTCTTTCAGGGTGATATGTAAGTTGCTCTCAGATTCTTCCTTTTAGCTTACCCCTTCTTCTTCTTCTTCTTCTTCTTCTTCTTGAATGGTGCTAGTCTTTTATCTTTTTCTTCTCGTCTCTTCTTTCGTTACCCCTCTTCCTTTGTTATTCTTTTCTCTGTCACCTTCCTGGTTTATTATGTTGTTTTCCTCCCCCCCCCTTTCCCCCCTCGTCTTCCTCTTTGTCTTCCTCCTTCTCCTTGTTCATCATCATCATAATCATCACCATTTCTTCTTCTGCATCGTCTTCTTCTTCTTCTTCTTCTTCGTCTTCTTCCTCCTCAAATGTTAGATGAAGGGATCCTTTCATTTACCACATCCTGAGGTGGACTTCATCACGCCTAGAACTACACAAACACACACACACTCATTCTCACTCTCTCTCTCACTCTCTTTCTCTTTTTTTTCTCTCTCTCTCTTTCTCCCTCTCTCACTCACACTCTCTCTCTTTTTTTTTTTTCTCTCTCTCTCTTTCTCCCTCTCTCACTCACACTCTCTCTCTCTCTCTCTCTCTCTCTCTCTCTCTCTCTCTCTCTCACACCAGCTTACGACTATGTTTTCTTTGTATGATTGCGTCGGTCAGGAACCAACGAGAGACCTCATTACTGCTCGTCTCACTATGTTTATTATTGTTGTTGTTGGTCTGCTTCTGCTTGTTGGACTCGATCAGCCGAAAGAGTTGTCAGGAGAGTACAAAGTACAAAGGAAATCAAGCAACAACAGGTCTAGTGACCCTTCTAGGCTACTTGTCCTCCAAAACACTGAGGATCAAGTGTTCAAACAGTGGTTTAGAGTGGGTAAGGGAACATTGGAAAGGGAACTACTGCCCTGGAACTAATGTCCGTGGCAGGATTAAGAAGTTAGTAGGGGACAGATGGGTTAGTAACTGAGGGGAGGATAAAATAAAGTTACTCATTTACAAACGCAGTCAGTCGCCGGTTTGATGCGAGATATTTGTCTACGCGAAGTTTAAATAAATCAACTGTGCTGCAGTCTATAACATCTCGGGGAAGCCCATTCCATAAGTTGAAAACTCGATTGAAGAAGACCTTTTTAGCTTCGTGTGAGTTAAAAGATTTACCAATAATTTTGCACCAGTTTCCCCGTGTATAATAATGTTGGATGGAACTCGTTAGCCTTGGTCGGCAACTCATCTAGGGGAGACAACCTTATACAAATCCGGGTGGATGGGACTCGTCAGCCTTGGTTGGCAACCTGTCTAGGGGAGTAAACCTGATACAAATCCGTACTGCTTAGCTAAGGGTAAGGCAGGTTAGTGGATGGATTAGCCGAACACCACTGTAGAAAAATAGTGCTAACAAGATACACAGATTGCCTCGGAGTCAGACGGATCCTAAAAGTGGTCAATCCTGTAAGTCCTTCACTAAACTGGCTCGAGTTGTCCCTCTCACAGGGAATAGGTCCGCTTGGGGGCATTCTGTGTATGGCCACCCTCGTAAGGGGAGTAAGGCGTCCGGCAATAGATAGATAGATAGATAGTGAAGTACTTACTACAGTTCATATTGTCGATGCCTTTGATGATTTTGAACACTTGAATTAAGTCGCCTCTTAATCTGCGCTGGGTTAAAGGAAATAGATTTAATTCTCTAAGACGCTCCTCGTATGGTTTGTTCTTTAGGCTAAGTATCATTTTGGTAACTCTACGTTGAACTCGTTCTAGCTTGTCTATATCTTTTTAGTAATAAGGGCACCAGGATTGAACGCAGTATTCCAGAAGAGGGCGGACTAGGGAATTGTGAAGGGTTAGGATAACGTCTTTGGATTTATGCTCAAATGACCTGCCAATAAAGCCAATTATTTTGTTTGCCTTCTTAACAACTTCTGAACATTGTTGACTCGGTTTTAGGTTACTCGATATTGTTACTCCCAGATCGGTGTCTCTGTTTACATTCTTAAGCTGAGTGCCATTCATCAAATAGTTTGCTTTCTCATTTTGGTATCCGATATGTAGTACTTTACATTTATCCGCATTGAAACTCATTTGCCAAATTTGGGCCCAACATGACAACTTATCTAGATTGTGTTGCATATCGTCAACTTGTTCTTTTGAGAGTACGCTATTTGCAATTTTTGTATCGTCAGCAAATTTTGAGATTGTACAGGTGAGACCCTCATCTATGTCGTTGATGCAAATTAGAAAGAGAATTGGTCCTAGGTACTGATCCCTGGGTACCCCGCTACTTACATTGGTCCATTTAGATGCCTTACCGTTTATGACTACTCTTTGCTTTCTGTCGCTGAGCCAATTTTCTATCCATTTCAATCCATGTCTTGTATTCCATGCGCTTTTAGTTTTAGCAGTAAACGTTTGTGGGGAACTTTGTCAAAGGCCTTTTGAAAATCAAGGTATATAATATCTACAGCTCTACTCTCATCGTAGAGGTTGAGGATATCGTGGAAGAAGTCTAAGAGGTTTGTTAAACAGGAACGTTTTTTACGAAAGCCGTGTTGAGTATCTTTAAGTATGTTATTTTCCTCTAAGTGATTTACGAGTCTGTCTCTTATGAGTGTTTCTAGCATTTTACATACAACTGAGGTTAAGCTAATTGGACGATAGTTACTGGGTAGGGATTTGCTGCCTTTTTTGGATATCGGTGTTACGTTGGTTAGCTTCCACTGATCAGGCATAGTTCCAGACTGCAAGGATTTATTGAATAGCAATGTCAGTGGTTTAGAGAGCTCATCCTTAGCTTCCTTTAGGACTCTAGGTGAGATTGTATCAGGTCCAGGCGTTTTATTTACCTTGAGTTTATCTAAACAATTCAATACTTCTCTCTCTGTAACGGTGATATTGCTTAGAACATCTGAATTATCAATCTGAATCGGCGATGGTGTAGGGATATCACTGAGGTCTTCCGTTGTAAAAACTATGCAAAGAAGGTATTGAGGGCATTACTCATTTGTACTTCGTCTTTGGTGTATTCTCCATTTTCATCGACTAATGGTCCAACAGTTGAAGTAACTACTTTTTCTTTCTGATATAACTATGAATTCTATAGTTATATCAGAAAGAAAAAAGTAGTTTGGGTTTGTTTTACTTTGATTCGCAACATGTAACTCCAGGGTCTTTTTACTTTGCTTAATTAACTTTTTGTCTTTGCGTCGTAGCTCTACAAATTTCACCCGTTCTTCGTCATTTTGTAAGGATTTTAATCTATCATTAGCAAACTTTTTAGCAAGCAGACAGTTTGAAATATCTTTATTCCACCATTTGGGCTTATTATTATGGCCTGTACGCCGTATTTTCGATGGTATGCAGTCCTGCACTGCTTTTAGGTAAATGGTTTCGAATAATTCCCAAGATGTATTTATGTCATTATTGTTAATTAAAAAGCTCCAGTCATTTTCTTTAAACATAGCTCTAAGTTTATGGAAGTTTGCTTTCTTGAAATTAGGGACTTTTTCGATGCTGCTATTTGGTTCGTTACTAGTAAACTTTAAAGTGAAAGTTATTGTACGATGGTCGCTGTTACTGAACTCATCACCAACATTCAAATTCTCTATTAATTCTTCTTTTGTTGCAAGTACAAGGTCAAGAACTTTATTACCACGGGTCGGCGATCGAAAAAATTGATAGAGTGAACTCTCTTGCAAGTTCGCATACAAGTCATGTCCGGAGTGTGAAGTAAGAGTATCGCCCCACTTGGTCACAGGCAAATTAAAGTCGCCCAAAAATATAGTATCTTGTGAGTTACTTACATCTGCAATTTGTTCATAAATTTCTCAGTCAGTTTGCACTGATTGAGCTGGAGGTCTGTATATTAATGCAAGTATTATTTTTGTACCTTTATTATTCTTTATTAGCGCAAAAGATGTGTCGACGTTCACAATTTGAGGTTTTGACAAGAGGGTCGGGTTAAGACTTTCTTTGATATAAAATAAAACGCCACCTCCATATTTATTTATTCGGCTGTTCTCAAACATTACATAACCGGGAAGTGAATACTCCGCTAAAAGTCTCTATCTTCTGTATTGAGCCAAGATTCTGTTATGCCAATCACATCATAATTTTCTGTAAACACTAGTTCCTCTAAATATGAAAATTTATTGCGTATGCTACGAGCGTTTGCATAGAAAACCTTTAAAGTTGCGGTTTTAGAACTCACAGAACGTTCTTTAATCAAATTTTTGGTTCTGGTCGGATCTACATTTACATTCATGGCTGTCCTCGGTCCTCGGTCGTTATCCCTCGCGGTTTTGAATTTGGGTCGTGTTGGTGGAGCTTTATTCAAATTTACGGTTCTTGACGGATTAGCAATTAATTCCTTTGCAGGTTGCCGTCCTCGCTGTCTTCGGTCCTCCTTCCTGGTTGTCCTGTGCTGAGTCGATTTCTTCTCCGAAAATCCTTCACCGCATCGT
The DNA here is from genome assembly GCA_037953745.1 of Lithodes maja. NCBI lineage: Eukaryota > Metazoa > Arthropoda > Malacostraca > Decapoda > Lithodidae > Lithodes > Lithodes maja. The sequence continues at coordinate 9,740 of JBAKBP010008849.1, forward strand.
TGAGAAGACGCCCAAAACGTGCTGCTCCCACCTGGTTCAGATGAACTCCATCGTCCGAAAACAAATAGTCATCATAATAGAAATTGTCCCAGGTGTCGACGAATCCCACGTTCTCCTTCCTGCAGAGGTTTGCTAGACAACGATTTGTGCTGGTGGCTATTTTTGTGCTGGTGGCTATGTTGTAAAATCGGCTCTCTACACCGAGCCGGGGGACGATTCTGTGGGGGCGCTCGGTTATGGCCTTGGCCTTGCTCGGGGCCTTGGAGCTTTTCGGCCAGGCATCTTGGGGAACAACAACAACAACAACAACCTCCACCCCTCAACCTCCACCTCAACGTCAACCACACACTTCAATCCCCACCAATCCCAACCCCGACGCTTCGAGCCCACTCCCTATACTTCCACCAACCTCCTCCCTCACCTTAACCTCCTCTCTCTCCCCACTCCATACCCTTCACTCAACTCCATACCCTCCACCCCACTCCATACCCTCCACCCCACTCCATACCCTCCAGCAACCTCCACCCCACTCCCTACCCTCTACCCCCCATGCCCTCCACCCCACTCCATACCCTCCACCCCACTCCATACCCTCCACCCCCCTCCATACCCTCCACCCCACTCCCTACCCTCTACCCCCATGCCCTCCACCCTACTTCATGCCCTCCACCCCACTCCATACCCTCCACCCCACTTCATACCCTCCACCCCCCTCCCTACCCTCTACCCCCATGCCCTCCACCCTACTTCATACCATCCACCCCACTCCATACCCTCCAACTAACTCCACACCCTCCACCCCACTCCATACACTCCACCCCACTCCATACCCTCTATCCCACTCCCTTCCCTGCACCCCACTTCATACCCTCCACCCCACACCCTACCCTCCACCCCATACCCTCCACCTCACTCCATACCTTCCATCAACCTCGACCCTCCACCCCATTCCATACCATCCACCAACCTCCACCCCACTACATATCCTCCACCCTCCATCCCACTTCATACCATCCACCACCCTCCACCCCCACTCCATATCCTCCACCCTCCATTCCCTCCACCCTCACCTCCTGTCTCTCCCCTCCGATCAGTACTGCCAGGAGCGGCAAGGGGAGCTTCATAGAACAGGGTCACACCAACTTCATATTTGGATGCCATTTCGATTCCAACAGGGTCACACCAACTTGATATTTGGACGCCATTTTGATTCCAACAGGGTCACACCAACTTGATATTTGGACGCCATTTTGATTCCAACAGGGTCACACCAACTTCATATTTGGATGCCATTTTGATTCCAACAGGGTCACACCAACTTGATATTTGGACGCCATTTTGATTCCAACAGGGTCACACCAACTTGATATTTGGACGCCATTTTGATTCCAAAAGGGTCTCACCAACTTGATATTTGGATGCCAATTTGATTCCAACAGGGTCACACCAACTTGATATTTGGACGCCATTTTGATTCCAACAGGGTCACACCAACTTGATATTTGGACGCCATTTTGATTCCAACAGGGTCACACCAACTTGATATTTAGATGCCATTTTGATTCCAACAGGGTCTCACCAACTTGATATTTGAACGCCATTTTGATTCCAACTGGGTCTCACCAACTTGATATTTGGACGCCATTTTGATTCCAACAGGGTCACACCAACTTGATATTTAAACGCCATTTTGATTCTAACACGGTCACATCAACTTGACATTTGAACGCCATTTTGATTCCAACAGGGTCTCACCAACTTGATATGTGGATGCCATTTTGATTCCAACAGGGTCACACCAACTTGATGTTTGGACGCCATTTTGATTCCAATAGGGTCACACCAACTTGATATTTGGACGCCATTTTGATTCCAACAGGGTCACATCATCACATCAACTTGACATTTGAACGCCATTTTGATTCCAACAGGGTCTCACCAACTTGATATGTGGACGCCATTTTGATTCCAACAGGGTCACACCAACTTGATATTTGAATGCCATTTTGATTCCAACAGGGTCACACCAACTTGATATTTGAACGCCATTTGATTCCAACAGGGTCACACCAACTTGATATGTGGACGCCATTTTGATTCCAACAGGGTCACACCAACTTGATATTTGAACGCCATTTTGATTCCAACAGGGTCACACCAACTTGATATTTGAACGCCATTTTGATTCCAACAGGGTCACACCAACTTGATATTTGAACGCCATTTTGATTCCAACAGGGTCACACCAACTAGATATTTGAACGTATTTGAAGTTATAGGGGGCGAAACAGAAGATAATGGTAGCAGTCACAAGGGCATGGTTTAGATTGTTTCTTTAGTTACCGATTATACTTCTATCGAGCTAATTTGGCAGAAGAGTTCCTCCCCCATTCCTATCCTTGTAAAGGATTCATTCAACCCAAACAAATGATTGGCTGCGCCCCAGCTAATCATTCGTTTGGGTGTGTGTGTATCGGGTGTGTGTCGGGGTAATCCGTAATTAGAAATGCTACCTTGTTTATTGATATTTTGTTTTAACAAACAATATCTTCACAACCAATATTATGCATTGTTTTGTATAATAGCCCATTAAACTTAGAATAGGTAGTAGAAGCTACTGGAAATTGTACTGTTACAATACAAATATACTTATATGAATACTGATGCGTATAAGACGAAATCTGCATAATGGATTGTTTGACTTTTTAGTCTAGGCGGTTTTTCGATTATCTGAATTTTTCTAGAATTAAAAACACTTGCATTAAGTAGATGTGTCCAGAAGGCGATGTTATTTTCAAAATTGTTATAAGTCTCTAATATCCTGCTAACCCTTTCCCTGCGGGAGACGTTCCCGAACGCCATGACAATATTTACAGCAATTTACAGGCTTTTAAAGCCTCTAAAAGCCTGTAAAAATCGAGTGCAAGGGAGCGGGAGCGCAACAGGCCACATGTCCTTCTCCCAGCCAGGCAGCTGCAGCACTGAGGGCTCTCAGTCAGAGTCTCGCAAGATATACAGTGCTGCCAAAGGCAAATGTAGCGAGACATTAGCGATAATTGCTCATTTTAGCAATTGTCTATGGTAGCGCTGGCTGCGGGTGAACCCCGCAAGCTACGAAGCTTGTTTTTTGGTAATTTTGAAGCTATTTTCTTCTAGTTTTCGGCTTAATACATTTCATTTCATTCAGACACTTGCCTAATCAATCAGGAGTGCCTGCATGAGCCCTAATATGGCCGAAATATGCACACACTGTAAGTGTTAATATAGCCTTCTTTGGTAGTGTGGGACGTGATCATTATTGCGGATATCACGCACTAACTGAATAAGCTATATTAAGTTCGATATATCGGACAATAAGAAACTTACAGCAGTTTTGATAACACTATCGTCTTCAGGACACATGTATCTACATCATGCAAGTGTTTATAATTCTAGAGAAGTTCGGAAAACAATCGAAAAACCCTGGTGTACATAGTCAGGTGATGTACATAGTCAGGTGGTGTACGTAGTCAGGTGGTGTACATAGTCAGGTGATGTACATAGTCAGGTGGTGTACGTAGTCAGGTGGTGTACATAGTCAGGTGGTGTACATAGTCAGGTGGCGTACATAGTCAGGTGGCGTACATAGTCAGGTGGTGTACATAGTCAGGTGGTGTACATAGTCAGGTGGTGTACATAGTCAGGTGGCGTATAGAGTCAGGTGGTGTATATAGTCAGGTGGTGTATATAGTCAGGTGGTGTATAGATTTAGGTGGTGTACATAGTCAGGTGGTGTACATAGTCAGGTGGTGTACATAGTCAGGTGGTGTATATAGTCAGGTGGTGTATAGAGTCAGGTGGTGTACATAGTCAGGTGGTGTATATAGGCATGTGGTGTATAGAGTCAGGTGGTGTACATAGTCAGGTGGTGTATAGAGTCAGGTGGTGTACATAGTCAGGTGGTGTATAGAGTCAGGTGGTGTACATAGTCAGGTGGTGTATATAGTCAGGTGGTGTATAGAGTCAGGTGGTGTACATAGTCAGGTGGTGTATAGAGTCAGGTGGTGTACATAGTCAGGTGGTGTATATAGGCATGTGGTGTATAGAGTCAGGTGGTGTACATAGTCAGGTGGTGTATAGAGTCAGGTGGTGTACATAGTCAGGTGGTGTATAGAGTCAGGTGGTGTATAAAGTCAGGTGGTGTACATAGTCAGGTGGTGTACAGAGTCAGGTGGTGTATAGAGTCAGGTGGTGTATAGAGTCAGGTGGTGTACATAGTCAGGTGGTGTACAGATTCAGGTGGTGCATAGAGTCAGGTAGTGTATAGAGTCAGGTGGTGTATAGAGTCAGGTGGTGTACATAGTCAGGTGGTGTACAGATTCAGGTGGTGCATAGAGTCAGGTAGTGTATAGAGTCAGGTGGTGTACATAGTCTGGTGATGGACAGAGTCAGGTGAAGAGAGTCAGGTGGTGTACAGAGTCAGGTGAAGGGAGTCAGGTGCGGTGTGGGTAGCCTTGCAGGGAAGCTAAATATACTGGGGTGTCTGCCATAGCAACATAGCTAAGGTGTTGGTGGTGGTGGTGGAGTAGCTGTGGTGGTGAGCTCACGGTGGTGGTGGTGGTGGTGGTGATGGTGATGATGGTAGTGTTGTTGGTGGTGGCAGTACGTGTGGTGATTTGGTGGTGGTAGTGGTGGTGATGATGATAGTGGTGGTGATGGTAGTATTAGTAGTGATGGTCAGTGTGGTGATGGTGGTGGTGTGGTGGTGGTGGTGGTGATGGTAGTGTTGTTGGTGGTGGTGGTACGTATGGTGATTTGGTGGTGATGGTGGTGGTCGTAGCAGTGGTGGTGGTGGTGGTGGTGGAAGTGTACTGATGAAGGCTTTGAATGTGGAGATGTTGCCATGGTGATGGAGAAGGTGGAGGTGGGAATGTGATGGTTGTGAAGCAGTGGTGTGGTAATGATGGTGAGGTTGTTGTTGTGGTGGTGATGATGGTGAAATTATATCTCTGGTAATGGAGATAGATAGATAGATAGATAGATAGATAGATAGGTAGGTAGGTAGGTAGGTAGATAGATAAATAGATAAATATAGATCGATAGATAGATAGATAGATAGATAGATAGATAGATAAACAACAGTAGTTCAAATGTTAACACCTCTATCACTTACCATCACCTATATAGTCTATCCCACTCATCACCATCTCCACCCCCATTACTGCCCCGTACCACACCGGCCGCTTGTACCATCACCTAAATAGTCTATCCCACTCATCACCATCTCCACCCCCATTACTGCCCCGTACCACACCGGCCGCTTGGACCATCACCTAAATAGTCTATCCCACTCATCACCATCTCCACCCCCATTACAGCCCCGTACCACACCGGCCGCTTGTACCATCACCTAAATAGTCTATCCCACTCATCACCATCTCCACCCCCATTACTGCCCCGTACCACACCGGCCGCTTGTACCATCACCTAAATAGTCTATCCCACTCATCACCATCTCCACCCCCATTACAGCCCCGTACCACACCGGCCGCTTGTACCATCACCTAAATAGTCTATCCCACTCATCACCATCTCCACCCCCATTACAGCCCCGTACCACACCGGCCGCTTGTACCATCACCTAAATAGTCTATCCCACTCATCACCATCTCCACCCCCATTACTGCCCCGTACCACACCGGCCGCTTGTACCATCACCTAAATAGTCTATCCCACTCATCACCATCTCCACCCCCATTACTGCCCCGTACCACACCGGCCGCTTGTACCATCACCTAAATAGTATATCCCACTCATCACCATCTCCACACCCCATTACCGCCCCGTACCACACCGGCCGCTTTTACCATCACCTAAATAGTCTATCCCACTCATCACCATCTCCACCCCCATTACAGCCCCGTACCACACCGGCCGCTTGTACCATCACCTAAATAGTCTATCTCACTCATCACTATCTCCACCCCCATTACAGCCCCGTACCACACCGGCCTCTTGTACCATCACCTAAATAGTCTATCTCACTCATCACTATCTCCATCCCCATTACAGCTCCGTACCCCACCGGCCGCTTATACCATCACCTAAATAGTATATCCCACTCATCATCTCCACACCCCATTACAGCCCCGTACCACACCGGCCGCACACAAGCCGCCAGGAACACCATGTAATGCACCAGCTCATTTGCACCAAGCCGCTTACATGCCACAATACAAATGGGATCACCGCAAGTACTAGCCCCTCACTGTCTGCCTCCGAGGAATGATGGGCTGATGGTTGTTGTGGGTGTGTGTGTGTGTGTGTGTGGGTGGGGGTTTGGGTGTGTGTGTGTGTGTGTGTGTGTGTGTGTGTGTGTGTGTATGTGTGGTGTGTGTGGTCTGGGTTTGTGTGGGGTGTGGGTGTGTATGTGGAGGGGGGGGGGTTATTGGTCAATGTGGGTGTGGGGTGGGGTGTGAAAGAGAGAGTGAGTGAGTGAGTGAGAGGTGTCTGTGTGAGAGTTGTGTGTCCGTTTGTGTGCGTGTGAGAGAGAGAGAGAGTGAGATGTATGTATGTAACAGAGAGTAGTAAAGGTACTGCATCTTCTTCACCACTAAATTCAAATCCATATAAAAGTCCAATTTAAAATTATACAAGAATATATATTTAGCGAAGAACATGTATAATTATGTTTTCGTAGGCAGACTAATGAGTGACAAAACAAAATTATGAATATAAACAAATATCTCTGTCTATCTATCTATCTATCTATTGCCGGACGCCTTACTATGAAGAAACTATGCTATGCTATACTAATGAGGGTGGCTATACAAAACAAAATCTATGCGCCTAAAGCCGGTATCACACGAGAGCTTTTTTAGTCAACATTCGATGATCAACATTTTCCAGGCAACATTTCTGGAATATTTTGCACTGGTATCGGAAACTAGACTGATGGTAGATGAATTTAGGTGACCGAAATATTATAAATGTTGGCCTCATAAGCTGCCAGACCAGTGTTAAGGATAAATATTAGGTGAAAAAGCGCTCGTGTGATACCGGCTTAAGTCACCCTTTATCCATGAGACATATGTGCTGTGTGGGATGAGACGACAGCAATACTCAGGTCAGGTCATGGGAAGGTATTGAGGGATACGGTAAGCCTTAAGGGGAGGCAGTTGGTTTTTCGAGTCCTCCTCCTCCCTCATGTTTAGCCCTATTAGTTATGAAATTTAAAGATATTCGCCCCATTAGTTTGGTGATTTTCAGGCCTTTTGCCCCATTTCTTTGCCAATATTAAGACCTTTCGTGCCATTTAGGTGTCGATTTTATTCCTGGGGAGCGATAGCGAGCCTGTATTTGAAGAGGAATCGACCTTTGGCCGGGACATTTTTCGGTAGAAAAATTACTCCCGAAGGGGAGTCTTTGGGTGTTTGTTTAAGCTTGATAGTGGTTTAGAAAGCAAACTAAACCCCTTCCTTAAACCATTGAGCCGAACCAGTAAATTATGCTGCACAATTCCGTCTGAACTCCCTTAACATCGGCACCTCGTATCTACTTTTCGAAGAGTGTTGAGAGGAGAGAAAGGGCGTTGGAGAGTAAGAAGCTGTTGAAGTGGCTTTGTTGTGTGTTATTAGTCTGTATACGTCGTCGAGGTGTCCCCCAACTGGGTGCGAGCATGTGAAATACTCTAGGACGTACTACCACACCCACTAAATAATTATGTCCCGCTTATTTCGGCAATTTTTAACAAGCAAGTTTTTTTCTCGTTATATTTTGGGGATCTTTCGCAATGGAATCGAAACTAGACTGAAGCTGAATAAAGTCGTTCACTAGTTGCCTACACATAATGACAAGGGCGTCACCGGTACTGAAGGGGTTAAATCAAATAGCTGCACGAATTACTGTGAGAGGAAATATAGATCTCCATTAAGGGCAGGTTTTAAGGGGAGGTTTTTAGTTTGTTTACTACTCCTCCAGGAATCTTAAAATGTCACCCCCTTGACCCCCTTTCAAGATATATTTGTACATTTTTCGGTAGAAAAATGTCCCGGCCGAAGGCCGGTTACTCTTAAATTACAGGCTCGCTATCGCTCGCCAGGATAACATCGACACCTAAATGGCACGAAAGGTCTTAAAATTGACAGAATGGGTCGCACATTCTTAAAATCACCAAACTAATGGGGCAAACGTCTTAAAATCTCAAAAGCAATGGGGTTAGACATGAGGGAGAAAGGGGTCAAGAAAAAAGTCCTTCAAGTGGGCGTATTTAATTGCTCATTAATGTATCTTCTTATTATTTTATTAGTTTCCTCCCTAGACCTCCATCAAGCTTAAAACACATCCATTAGATCCCCCTTCTAGATTAATGTGTACGTTTTTCGGTAGAAAAATGTCCCCCTCCTAAATTACAAGCTCACTATCACTCGCCAGGAAAAAGTCGACACCTAAATGGCGGGAAAAATCGTAAATTTGACAAAGAAATGGAGCAAAATGTCTTGAAATAGCCAAACTAATGGGGCGAACGTCTTCAAATCTCAAAAACTAATGGGGATAGACACGAGGGAGAAGGAGTTCCAGAAAAACACCTCCTTAAGCTTTTCCCAGAATGTAATAACTTTCTTGATCTCTTTATCCACTGCCAAATCGTTCTTAAGGGGGCCCACCTATTTTGTTTTCTCTTTCTCTCCTTCTCTCTTTGGCTTGTATCCATTCGGCCCCATTCAGCCTACTGTTTAAAGACTTTTACCCCCATCCAGGTGTCAATATTTTACTGGCGGACGGTAGCGAGCCAGCATATATATATTTTTGTTTTGACAGCAAGCTAAATTTGTACATTTTTCGATAGAAAAAATTCTCCGGCGAAGCCGGATTTCTCCATACAATGCTGGCTCGCTATCGCTCGCCAAGAAGAAATCGACACCTGGATGGGGATAAGTGTTTTAAAACAGTTGGCTGAATGGGGCCGAGTGGATACAAGCCAGAGAAAAGGAGAGAAAAAGCAGGTGATCCCCCCTTAGCGCTTGGAAGATACGATGCCGCATTTTTTTTCTGTTTTCTGGCTATTATTATTAGACAATGTTATTCATATTAGGAAGAGTCTATTAGGAAGAGTCTATTAGGAAGAGTCTATTGAAGGCAGAGGGTTCATTGAGATTGTCTTTTTCCCCTTAACTCCTGCAGATCCTTCCTAAATGGTATGAAATCGTCGAATGATAGCCAGAATAACCTGTCAAAATACCCCATGATCCTCGAGCGGTTATAAGCTTTTCCCAGAACATACTATCTTTCTTGACCTCTTTTCCCTGTGCCAAATTTGTCTTAAGTTTGTTTTTCTTCTTTTTCTTCTTCTTCTTCTTCTTCTTCGTCTTCGTCTTTTTCTTCTTCTGCTTCTTTTTCGTTTTTCTGTCCTTTTTCTTTTTTTCTTCTTCTTCCTTTTCTTCTTCCTTTTCTTTTATGTTCTTCTTTTTCTTTTTATTTTCTTCTTCATCTTTCTTCTTCTTCTTCTTCTTCTTCTTCTTCTTCTTCTTGGTGAACATAATAATCTCCTGGTTGTGTACCTCCGCTGGACTGACTCGGTGACTTTATCTTCTTACACTGATTTGGCCCATTTTTTTCCTGCTCTGGCAAAGCTTGTCCATGAGCTTTTGACCTTTGACCTTTGACCTTGGTGCCATGAGCGTGTGACTGCTTAGGTTGTTTCCCTTAACCCTTTGAGTACCAGCGACGTGTGTTATGATTTATTCTAGCTAAATTGTGATGATATTATGCAGCTTGGGCAGGATCTGTGGTAGTTAAAAGGGTGGGTTGAGATAGTTTGAAGCCTTATCATTGCTACAGGTACTTCCCAAGCCTAATAAAATCGTGTAATAGTCGCCAGAATATGATTAAAAGGACGTCCCTGGTACTGAACGGGGGTAGTGGCTGGTTTATTTGGTCTATTAAGGGGAGGTTTTTAGTTGATTCCCTAGACTTCCATCAAGCTTAAAATTACTCCCCCTTGACCCCCTTTCAAGATAAATTTGTACATTTTTCGGTAGAAAATTTCCCGGCCGAAGGCCGGTTTCCCTTAAATTACAGGCTCGCTATCGCTCGCCAGGAAAAAATCGACACCTAAATGGCACGAATGGTCTTAAAATTGACAGAAATGGGGCGAGGGTTCTTAAAATCGCCAAACTAATGGGGCGAACGTCTTAAAATCTCAAAAGCAATGGGGCTAAACATGAGGGAGAAAGAGGTCCAGAAAAAAATCCTCCAGGTGGAAATCTCCCCCTTAATTCCTTTATTCATATATGTATTTGTTCCTCGCTAGACCTCCCTCAAACTTAGAAGAAAAAAACCAAGACTCCCCCTCAAGATTGATTTGTAAATTTTTCGGTAGAAAAATGTCTCGGCCAAAGGCCGGTTCTTCTTATACTTACAGGCTAGTTATCGCTCGCCAGGAAAAAATCGACACCTAAATGGCACGATAGGTCTAAAACTGACAACGAAATGGAGCTAAAGGTGTTAGAATCGCCAAACTAATGGGCCGAACGTCATAAAATCTGAAAAAATGGGGCTAAGCATGAGGGAGAAAGGGGACCAGAAAAACGGCCCATAGCCTCTTAAGCCGGTGTCACACGAGCATTTTTCCGGCAATTTTCGTTGAGCAAGTTTGTATTTTATTTTGTATTTATTTGTTGTATTTTATGTTCGTACTATTTCGAAGCTCTTACGCGTTGGAAGTGGAAACCAGATCGAAGGTAGATAATATTAGCTAGTTACGTGTTTATGGAACTTATATTTTCAAGCTGCCAGACTACAATTGCCCGTAAAATAATTGACGGAAAAATGTCTCGTGACCGCCTTTAATCTGGTCATGGCGGTAGCCTATCTGTTCTTTAAGGGCAGATGGGTCGTTTTTTCTAAATCCTCTTCTTCCTCTTGTTTAGCTCCATTTGATATCAAATTGTAAGATGTTTGCCCCATTACTGTGTCAATTTTAAGACCTTTCGCCCCATTTCTTTGTCAATATTAAGACCTTTCGTGCTATTTAGGTGTCGATTTTTTTAATGGAAAACGTTAGTGAGCCTGTAATTATGGAAGAACCGGCCTTCGGCCAGAACAATTTCCTACCAAAAATTTTACAAATTATTCTAGAAGGGGGATCTAATGGATGTTTTTTTTAAGTTTGATTTAGGTCTGGGGAGGGTACTAAGAAAATAATAAATAAATGAAATAATCGACTTTAAAATATACCCATCCGCCTTAAGGGGAGATTTCCACTTGAGATATTTTTTTCTTGACTCCTTTCTCCCTCATGTTTAGCCCCATTGCTTTTCTAATTTTAAGACGTTCGCCCCATTATTTTGAAGATTTTAAGAACTTTCGACCCATTTCTGTCAATTTTAAGACCTTTCGTGCCATGTAGGTGTCGATTTTATCCTGGCGAGCGATAGCGAGCCTGTAATATAAGAGGAACCGGCTTTCAGCCGGGACATTTTTCTACCGAAAAATGTACAAATTTATCTTGAAAGGGGGTCTAGGGGGAGTAATTTTAAGCTTGATGGAAGTCTAGGGAATCAACTAAAAACCTCCCCTTAACCTGTTCAATACCGGTGACGTCCTTTGTATTATATGTTGGCACTTACTTGACGATGTTATACAGCTTAGGAAGGACTTCTACACTTTAAAAGGTTACAGACTGTCTCAATTAATCCTTTTAGCTACCATGTTTCTTTCCTAAGCTTCATAAACTCGTCTAAATGTAGCTGAAATCCATTAAAAATTACGTACCGGTAAAGTTTAAAGGGGGTCACCGGCTTTTAAAGGGGGTCACCGGCTTTTTTTTATATTTATCTTCTGTTCTCTCTTTCCCTGGCTTGTATCCATTCGGCTCCATTCAGCCAACTGTTTTAAGATGTTTATCCCCATCCAGGTGTTGATCTCTTCCTGGCAAGCGATAGCGAGCCAGCATTGTATGGAAAAATCCGGCTGTGCCGGAAAAATGTTCTATCGAAAAATGTACAAATTTAGCTTGCTGTTAAACCAAATATATATATATGCTGGCTCGCTACCGCTCGCCAGGAAAATATTGACACCTGGATGGGGGTAAACGTGTTAAAACAGTAGGCTGAATGGGGCCGAATGGATACAAGCCAAAGAGAGAGAGGGAGAGAAAGAGAAAACAAAAAGCGAGGTGGGCTCCCTTAATACGACACCAAGTCTTGCAGCGTGTCCATGTGATAATACAAATTAACGTAAACAAACTATAGTCTTTTCGCAATTATTAGGCCAGCAATCTTGACCATTTACCTCTTGTAACTCAAAAAGGGCTAGAGAAAATGGGCTGTACACTCGGATACCATAGTCTCTAGCCCACTCATTAGAATCCATGGACCCCTGTGTATTTTGATGTATGCAATTAGAACTCTCTGGATTGAGTTTTTGATATACCGGTACTACTTTCGTCAATAAATAGTATGTTATAGTTTTGTAGTTGATGTATAGAAATGTATATTAGTATAAATTCGGCCACCCCCAAGAAAATACAAACAAAAGAAATAATAAAATAGAATAAAATAGAAAATAAAAATAAAAATAGGAAAAGTGGGGAGTGGGCCTGAGCATATACATACATACATACATACATACATACATACATACATTAGTTGTCAGAGATATACTTCCACAAATAGAAATAGGTGAAGTCCCCGATTATTTATGAGTGGGCTAGGAACTATGGTATCCGAGTGTACATTATCACACCCATTGCCCGGTTCACGCCTCCCAATAGAAGGGTGCGTTCTTCGATGGATTGAGAATTAGGAGTTTAGAAGATTGTATTGAACTTCATATGTTATTTTAAGGGGGGATGGATCGCTTTTCTAGACCCCCTTCTCCCTCATTAGTTTTGAGATTTTAAGACGTTTGCCCCATTAGTTAGTCGATTTGAAGACCTTCCGCTCCATTTCTTTGTCAATATTAACCCTTTCACGTTTTATGACGCAGAGGTTGCCAGATTACCAATAAAGTAGGTGTGCAGTTTTCGCATTACCAAAAAAAAAAAAAAAATATGCATACGCAACTCTGCGACCTATAATTTTGCAAGTAGTATTGAATCTCTTAGGTAAAATAGGGTTATATACAGTATATACAGTATATATTTTTTTTTTTTTTTTTTTTTTTTTTTTTTCTATATTCCAACTACTCCCTCTCGGGCATAGGCTGATAGCCTTTACACTCTACCGCTGAACACGGTGAGGCCCGTGAGGTCTTGCTCCAGTCTAGGGAGTGAGACATGCGAAGCTTCACGGCTCGAAGCAATTCCACCTCTGAAGCTGCTTCGCCTCTGTGCTTCACAGTCTCATCCCCCAGGCTCGGACCCTCACTCTCAGAACGCCACCTATTGAGCAATTAACTCACTAGGCATTGCCCCCCTGTAGCATATTTGTGAATATGGGAATATTCATACAATGCTATTCAATCAGGGAACAATGAGGGTATTTATTTGGCATTTCGGTGTGCTGTGGTAATGCACTGATACTAGGTACAGCACAAATTCCATCCCAATAATATCTTCCCATTGACATATTGGGATTCGAACCCGGGTCCATTGGATTACCAGTCCAGTGGCAAGACCACTCTGCCACACCTCCCCTATATATATATATATATATATATATATATATATATATATATATATAAATATATTTATATGTATATATATATACTGTATATATATATATATAAGAAAGAAATAGTGACCATAATCTGTGACCTTTACCATTCACCTTGCCCTTTGAATAACAAAGAAAACAAAATGGACAATCGTTGCATTGACCAACCAAATTTGCCAGCAAAATTTGGTGACGATACGTAACCCGTTCAGGACAGTTCTGTCGGTTTCATTTCATACTGGATACTAAGACGATTTTATTTAGTTTATGAAGGGCCTCCATAAAAGTAGCAGACTTTCAACTATCTTAACCCTTTTTACTACCACGGATCCTTCATAAGCTCCACAATATCGTCTAATTATAGCTAGAATACAATGACAAAGACGTCACCGGTACACAACGGGTTAAACAGTCTAGGAAGAGTTTAAAGACAATTATCAACACTCTTCTTTTTGTTCTTTTACCTTGACCTTTAACCTTAAGTATTATAATATATATATATATATATATATATATATATATATATATATATATATATATATATATGATTGAATTATATGTGATTTAAGTAAAATGCAACTAACAGTCGTCAGCTTATCTAAAAAAGAAAAAAATTATGATGAAGGTTAACTTATTAGCTTGGCCTGTGACCTTGACCTTTATGTAGAATTATATTTTTGTTTGCTTTTATTTAACTAGAATATCGAATAAGTGTGTCAAATTTCATTAAAGATCATCAGTTAGTTTCAGAGGTATTAAAGGAATAGTTGATCTTGACCTTTGACATTCATCTTGACCTTCATGATGTCTGAAAATTTAAAATTTTAATTTTCCCTTAATGCACAACTAACTGTCTCAACGAATGTTATGAAGTTTACATGAATAGTAAAGAAATTAGCATATTGACTTTATATATGATGTTGACCTGTGAACTTGACCTATCAAATGGAATTATTCTTATTCTTGTATGACCTTGCTCTAGGCATTCCGAATATGAATGATATGCCTAATGAGAATCCTACATTAAATAAGAAATACTAGGAAAAATCATATATCGACCTTTAACCTTGACCTTTGACATTAGAATTTCTTATCAAGGATTTAGTTAGCTTAACAGCAATGTTCGTATTAACTAGCATTATGAATATGGTGTTGCCTAATTCATATAAAAACTTATTGATTACAAATAGTGATCATATACTGTGACCTTGACCTTTGACCTTTGACTAAAAGTAAAATACATACATTTGGATGGTCGTCGCATTGACCAACTGAATTTGCCTGTATAATTTTATGACAATACATTAAACAGTCAAGGAGGAGTTTAGGGAAAATGACAAATACTCTTATCTTGACCTTGACCTCTGACCTTAACTATTACAATATTTATGTGAAATTTGATATATATTAGGCCATATTTAAGTAATAAGCCATAACACAGACAGTTTTCTAATATTTGAGTAATCTGTTTTAATAAATAATAAAAGTTGACCTTTGACCTTGACCTGTGAACTTTATGCAGTTAATTTTTGTTTGCATTGACATTGCCCATGCACATGAAATACGCATGCCTTATTTCATTAAAACACATCAGTTAGTGTCATATATATTAAGAGAATAGTTGACCTTGACCTTTGACCTTTGTCTTGACCTTTATGTCTCAACATTTATTAATTTCCTTTTCACTTAAAGTGCAGCTATCTCACCAAATGTTGTGAAGTTAGCAGGAAAAGTAAAGAAAATATCATATTGACCTTTTATTTGACCTTGACCTGTGACCTTGACCTTTCATATGGAATAGAATAGTTTATTGGATGACCTTGGCCTAGGTATTCCGAATATACATGGTAAGCCTAGTGAGAATCTAACAGTTAGTATGAGAAATACTAGTAAAAATACTATTTTGACCTTTGACCTTGAACTTTGACCTTACCCTCTAGAATAATTATCTAAAATTTGTGAAATACAATGTCAATGTTACCAGTAACTTGTAAACTGAAAATGAAGACATTTGAATAAAAACTAAAAATAAATTGTATAAGTTGACCTTTCACCATGACATGTGACCTTGACCTTTATGTAAGAATAAAACATAGTTTTAATTGACATTGCCCAGGAAAATCAAATAAGCATGACTAATTTCATTGAAACCCATCAGTTAGTTTCATATGTATTTATAGAGTAGTTGAACTTGACCTTTGACCTTGACCTTCATGATATGTGTCTCAAAATTAATTATTTTCCTTTTCATTTAAAGTGCAACTATATTGCCAAATTTTGTGAAGTTTGCATGAAAAGTAATTAAATTAGCATATTGACCTCTTATTTGACCTTGACCTGTGAACTTGACCCTTCATATGGAATTGTTTAGTTTCTTGTATGACCTTGCCCTACGTATTCCGAATATACATGGTAAGTTTAGTGAGAATCTAACAGTTAATATAAGAAATACTTTTAAAACAAATATTTTGACCTTTGACCTTACCCTTCAGAATATTTATCTAAAATTTGGTCAACAGGATATCGAGGTTGCTAGTAATTTGTATAGTAAAAATGAAGAAATTTGAGTGAAAACTAAGACACATGAAATATTGACCTTATTTTTAACCTTGACCTTTGACCTTAACCTTTAAGTTAAATTCAAAATTTCTTTTCGACTGACCTTCGCATTGACCAAATGAATATACCTGTTACATTTGGTGAAAATCCATCGAACGGTCTAGGAGGAGTTTCCGGACGGACGACGGACGACGGACGACGACGACGGACAAGCTGAATTGTGGTGCACAGTATACGGGCGGGACCTGTGTGTACGATACCACTCTGCTTCGCAGAGTTGATAAGAAATAGAGTTCTCTCACTCATATAATTACCTCTCCAAAATTAGTTTTCTGCCCACAGCTAACTCAAAGACAACTGCAGAGGAAGTAACTAAACTAAACGTTTCTAAATATCCCTGATGGTAACAAAGGCTTTAAAGTATCCCCAATAGGCTCAAAATCGCGTCATATGTCGGAGAGGGTTAAGACGTTTGTCCCATTAGTTAGTCGATTTTAAGACCTTTCGCTCCATCTCTTTGTCAATATTAAGACCTTTCGTGCCATTTAGGTGTCGATTTTTTCCTGGCGAGCGATAGCGAGCCTGTAATTGTGAAGGAACTGGCCTTCGGCCGTGACATTTTTCTATCGAAAAATGTAAAAGTTAATCTCGAAAGGGGATGTAATGGATTTTTTTTTTTTTTTTTTTTAAGCTTGATGAAGGCCTAGGGAGGAAACTAATCAAATAATACATATATGACAAAATCGACCAACAAATTAACCCTTCCCCCTTAAGTTGCATTGATAGTACACGGGTTGATTTGTCTCTCTCTCTCTCTCTCTCTCTCTCTCTCTCTCTCTCTCTCACACAGAAGCTCGCACCCCAACGCAGCCCTTCCATACCACCAAAAATACACACACACACACACACACACACACAACTTCCACACCAACTGAAATACTTTAATTTACACACACAACACACACACACACACACACACACACACACACACACACACACACAACCACCCACACACACACACAACCACCCACACCATTATAAAGTAAGTCAAGTGTAGGAGATGGGGGTTCGGTCTTAGCAAAGCTCACAGGCTGGATAATAAGTGGATCGATCGCCAGAAGGGGAGCTAAACTCGGGTGTATAAAATATCTCTCTTACAGCTGAACTCGGGTATATAAAAGATCTCTCTACGGCTAAACTCGGGTGTATGAAAAACATCTTACGGCTGAACTCGGGTGTATAAAAACAAATATATTACGGCTGAACTCGGGTGTATAAAAAATATCTTACGGCTGAACCCAGGTGTATGAAAAATATATCTTACGACTGAACTCAGGTGCATACAAAAAATATCTTGCGGCTGAACTCGGGTGTATACAAAAAATGCGGCTTAACTCTGGTGTATACAAAATATCTTATGGCTGAACTCGGGTTTATAAAAAAATATATCTTACGGCTGAACTCGGTTGTATAAATATATCTCACGGCTGAACTTGGTTGTATAAACGATCTCAACTTGGTTGTATAAACGATCTCTCTTCTGGCCACCTAATTATTGAGAGCCGAGAAACGCGGTAAATGTTGCGTGGAGGGGAAAGCTGGCCTGGCTGGCTGTCTGTCTGTCTGTGTCTGTCTGTCTAAGAGGGGTTATTTTCGTTGAGTACTGCATGTCTCTCTCTCTCTCTCGCTCTGGCTGGCTCTCGCTCTCTGAATGTTCTAGTTTTAATTATTTTGATCCTGCACTTTCTTATCTCGTTCTTGTTTTTCTGTCTACACTCGCTTTCCCCCCCCCCCCCTCTCTCTCTCTCTCTCTCTCTCAAATTAGTCATGAAGCCTTGCCAATACACTATCGTCTATCTCCATGTTGTCAGTCAAGGGAACTCCTTGCTGGGGGGACTCCATCGACAGGTGTGGGCCCTCATCAAACACCCTACCCCTCACTTGACATATTAGTTACAAGGGTCTGCGGAGCTATATATACAGTACCCCTGCATAGCTTCTTGCTCGGTACAGGGGCACAGTCCGTCCATATATTGAGTATTGTTCGCATGTGTGGGGAGGATCCTCTCACACACTTCTAGACAAAGTAAAAAAGAAAGCCTTTCTTCTCGTTAACTCTCGTCCACTCACCGATTCTCCGCAATGTTGCATCTCTCTCGCTATTCTACCGTTTGTACAATAATTAGTGTTCCTCAGAGCTCTCTCAGTGTATACCACCTCCTCTTCCCTAGAACACTTAGCACCCGTCTTCCAACACAATCCCAACCCTACTATGTGCAACTCTCCAACCCAAAAGGGAAACGATATTTCAAATTTTTCTTCTATTCAACAGCTGAGCTCTGGAACTCTCTCCCTTAATCCATCTTTCCCTCATCCTATGACTTAAATTGCTTCAAACTCCGTGTATCCAGGCATTTTGGCTCGAAAATTCCTTGATTTTGGCCCTGTCACTCTTCAACTCTGGGAGAGGCACTCGTCACAAGCAGTTTTGCCTTTTATCTCCCTCATCCACATGAAGATAAAAGTATGAGCAACGAAACGGAGATATGCGCCACGGTAAAGTCTAGCGAATTTTACAACAAATTGCTATCATATATTTGTAAAATATCGAGATTTTTATTGATTTTCGCTTTCATTTTGGAGAGCTCCAACTGGGACGTATCGTGATTTTCTTTTCTAAACTATATACAATAAATATGTTATATATACAGTATATATAGAATTATAGATATAATATACATTATATACTAAATATATAATATACTGTGTATTTACCTATTTGTTTACCTATTTGTAGTATACAGGAGTTGAGCTTTTTAGGCTCGTATTGTCCCGCTCCCTGAGTTACAATTATCCAACTTTGCCTTAAAAATATGAATGTTTTTGGCACACACCACTTCCTCTTCCAACTGATTCCATTTACTTATACTTCTGTAAGGGAAACTATACTTTCTCACATCTCCTTTACATCTTCCTTTCATTAGCTTATATCTATGCCCCCTAGTTCTTCCATTATCTTTCACAATATAACCCTTCTTGTCCACCTTTTCGAGTCCTCTCACACATTTGTACATCATAATCATATCGCCTCTCTCCCTCCTAGCCATTAGAGATGGTAAATCTAATTTCTTTAATCTCTCCTCATATGGTAATTCTCTCAGTTCTGGTATCATCCTAGTTGCAGCTCTCTGAACCTTCTCCAGCTTCTTTATATGCATTTTTAGATGTGGTGCCCACACCACTGCCGCATACTCCAGTCTTGGTCTCACCAGTGTTTTTATTATTTTCTCCAGCATCTCCTCGTTTATATAGTTAAAGGCTATTTTTATTCTGTTTAGCAGTCCATATGTTTCTCCCACTATTTTATTAATATGATTCTCAGGTGAAAGATCACTCCTAACAGTTATCCCTAAGTCCTTTTCTTTCTCTGATGGTTAATAGTATGTTCTCCTAACTTATATTCCATATGAGGCCTTCTTTTACTTACTCCCATTTCCACTACATGACATTTATTTGTGTTAAATTCCATTTTCCACTTCTTGCTCCATCGATCTATCCTATCCAAATCCCTCTGTAATTCCCTACCACTGTTTTCATCTTCTATACGCTTCATGATCTTGGCATCATATGCAAACATATTCATATATGCATTTATATCCTTTGTGTGTGTGTGTGTGTGTAATGGACAAATATTCGTATGTATGCATATCACTCATGGTGTTTTGTATGATGTAGCTGGAGGTTTCTTAAGGGGAGGTTTCTAGTGTGTTTCTTAGACTCCCATCAAGCTTGAAATTACACCCCTTGACTCCCTTTCAAGACAAATTTGTACATTTTTCGGTAGAAAAATGTCCCGGCCGAAGGCCGATTCCTCTTACACTACAGGCTCGCTATCGCTCGCCAGGAAAAAATCGACACCTAAATGGCACGAAAGGTCTTAAAAGTGACATAAATGGAGCGAAAGTTCTTAAAAACGCCAAACTAATGGGGCGAACGTCTTAAAACCTCAAAAGCAA
The DNA here is from genome assembly GCA_037953745.1 of Lithodes maja. Classification (NCBI taxonomy): domain Eukaryota; kingdom Metazoa; phylum Arthropoda; class Malacostraca; order Decapoda; family Lithodidae; genus Lithodes; species Lithodes maja. The sequence continues at coordinate 29,952 of JBAKBP010008849.1, forward strand.
TGGGGCTAAACATGAGGGAGAAAGGGGTAAAGAAAATAATCCCTCAAGTGGAAATCTCCCCTTAAATGGGTTCAGTTACCTTCAGCTGCTTCACTGATTCATCTTCGGGTGATTCGGAATGACAATATTACCTTCAGCTGCTTCACTGATTCATTTTCGGGTGATTCGGAATGACACTACGTATCTGGTGTCGCGTGATTCGAAGTATCCTTAGTAATGTTGAGTTGATATCACGAACTTTATTCATGTTCAGGAAAAATATCCATGAATAAAACTGAACAGAGATTAATAATTCCCTACTCATTTGCATCATTAGCTCAGATACTTCAGAATATACCTGCTGTTATTCTCATTCAGAAAATAAATATATATAAATAAATAAATTAAATAGACAAATAATAATATAATGAACAAGAATCAGCCTCCAGTGAAGCAATGAACACAACTATACTCTGTTATATTTCATGTGACGGTAAATTGAATCCCTTAGCAGCTAAATTTTCGATACTTAATGGAAAAATATGAAATCACTATGTGTCTGCATTATATTAAGACCAAGTTTATAAATTTAGCACCATATTTCATTACAAAACCTTCAAAATAACTGAAATATCTTAATGGGAACTTTGCAATTTACCGTCAGTTGAAAAGAAACAGAGTATCGTGCTTCACATTTACAGTGTTATGGTAGAATGAGACACTGAAGCAGGATATCTGGGATGGTGCAACATGGTAACACTGCCTCTAAAGATGCCAATTACTCCTTATTCAATTATGGGTTCTTTCTCTCGTTGGGTTTAAGTAAGCTGTAGTTGCGTTTGATCCGGTGTGTAAGTGTGTGTGTGTGTGTGTGTGTACAATATGTTTAGAAATACCAAGATCAGCAGCTATAACTGTGAACATCGTCCTAGCCACAATGCAATGGCTGTTTGTTGTTATCGTGTATATAATGTACAATAGTAGGGCACTTGGTTATAACGTTATGCTGCTTGGTGGATCATTCATTCATTGTACTAAAGTCAGTTTCATTTCAGCTGACGGTAAATTGAATCCGTTTCCTGCTGCGTGCTCAATAATTAATGGATAAATCTGAAACTATCATGTCTCTAATTCATGTAAACACCAAATTTTCATAATTCACAACATTATTTCGCTCGAAAGTCACCGTAATAGACGAGTCATTCAGGCAAGTGCATGGCAATTTACCGTCAGCTGAACATAATAAGACTATAGTTTCCGACGATTATTCACTGGGCATAATTTTTCCTCAAAATACATTACATCCTTATTACCAGACACTAGATGCTCGTCTATTGTAAGCCAGAACAAACTAAGAAATGTGTTATGATTTTAAGGGGAGGTCTCCACTTGAGGGATTTCTTTCTTGACCCCTTTCTCCCTCATGTTTAGCCCCATTGCTTTTGATATTATAAAACGTTTGCCCCATTAGTTTAGCGATTTTAAGAACTTTCACCCCATATTAAGACCTTTCGTGCAATTCAGGTGTCCATTTTATCCTGGTGAGCGATAGCGAGCCTGTAATTTAAGAGGAACCGGCCTTCGGCCGGGACATTTTTCTACCGAAAAATGTACAAATTTATCTTGAAAGGGACTCGAGGGGGTGTAATTTTAAGGTTGATGGAGGTCTAGTGAACAAACTAAATACCTCGCCTTAAATATAGATGAACACTGAAGCAATGTAATGGTAAGGATGCTGGGTAAACCTGACTTTTTGGACCGACAGCGATTTCAGTAAGTTTTATTTTGTTTTTTGTATTTTTTCCTTCAGATATAGTGTTGTTTTATACTGAAGAGGAGCTGAAATGAGTATTTACCCATTATCCAACAATCTAAAAACACGCCCCTATTAGACTATTTTTTTGTTTTTTTTAATGTTCTAGGCTATTAGCCTAACCTAACAACCTTACCTAACCTAACCTAGTATATGGGTGGGGGCTGCCGTGCCATTAGCCTAACTTAACAACCTAACCTAACCTAACCTAGTATATGGGTGGGGGCTGCCGCCCCCACACCCCCGCTGGTTGGGTACTGGCTGAAAAACTTATTGTTTTACAGTAGCCTAGGCCTATACATGTATTTTAGCGTTTTTTTTTTCTTTTCTCCCTTGTAATACATTTCCGCTCTTAATGCCATATATAGCAATGATGTATATGCTCTACCGGACCTATTAGGCCTAAACAGATCGATGGGCTAACTGTCGGTCCAAAACATCAGTATAACCGGATGCTGTATGGAATTTTGACGCTACGATCGTCTAGTATTATCGGAAAACTGAAAACCGTGATCTCTTGTTGCGAAGATTAAGTGCAATTCAGCGGAAATTCTTATGTGGAATTAGTACACGAAGAGAATACGAACATTCGGAAATATAGCAAATTCGTCCGCCAACTCAAATTAACTTCAACAACTTAAAGCAATTCTTCTCCAAGCACCAAAACCGGTACGGTAACTATGATTTATTTAGAGAGGGCAGGGACCCTGGGTGACCCATAGCGCATTTTAAGACTGTTATTTCTCAGTAAATACTGATTTCCGATCTTCAATTAAACATCCTACACGTTCTAACCAGTCCCCTGAACAGTTTTGAATAGGTTACTTGAGGATATATTAACGGGACCATAGGTAAACATTTATCGCTTTTTCTATGGTAACACTTACTTACTGGTTGCTGGTAACTAATCTATTAACCGTTTCTATGGTAACCCTAACTTACTGGATGCAGGTAAATATGATCTATTAACCGTTGCTATGGTAACACTAATTTACCAGTGACCTTAAAAATCAACATTCTTAGCCCAATCTTTTACGCACAACCCTTTTAAAAATGCGTATACAAGAGGAGGAGACCCTATGACGCTCTAAGACACTTGCACTTTTATTATGTTATTTGTATTTTATGTTTTGTTTATTTACATCACATTGTTCACGCTTCTATTGTATATATATTGCCAGTCCACCTTTCGGAACACACTGAAATATTTCCCTTCTCATGACCTTACCTAACCTAACTTACTGTCCACCCCCGCTAACTAACCTAACTTACTGTCCACCCCCGCTAACTAACCTAACTTACTGTCCACCCCCGCTAACTAAACTAACTTACTGTCCACCCCCGCTAACTAACCTAACTTACTGTCCACCCCCGCTAACTAACCTAACTTACTGTCCACCCCCGCTAACTAACCTAACTTACTGTCCACCCCCGCTAACTAAACTAACTTACTGTCCACCCCCGCTAACTAACCTAACTTACTGTCCACCCCCGCTAACTAACCTAACTTACTGTCCACCCCCGCTAACTAACCTAACTTACTGTCCACCCCCGCTAACTAACCTAACTTACTGTCCACCCCCGCTAACTAACCTAACTTACTGTCCACCCCCGCTAACTAACCTAACTTACTGTCCACCCCCGCTAACTAACCTAACTTACTGTCCACCCCCGCTAACTAACCTAACTTACTGTCCACCCCCGCTAACTAACCTAACTTACTGTCCACCCCCGCTAACTAACCTAACTTACTGTCCACCCCCGCTAACTAACCTAACTTACTGTCCACCCCCGCTAACTAACCTAACTTACTGTCCACCCCCGCTAACTAACCTAACTTACTGTCCACCCCCGCTAACTAACCTAACTTACTGTCCACCCCCGCTAACTAACCTAACTTACTGTCCACCCCCGCTAACTAACCTAACTTACTGTCCACCCCCGCTAACTAACCTAACTTACTGTCCACCCCCGCTAACTAACCTAACTTACTGTCCACCCCCGCTAACTAACCTAACTTACTGTCCACCCCCGCTAACTAACCTAACTTACTGTCCACCCCCGCTAACTAACCTAACTTACTGTCCACCCCCGCTAACTAACCTAACTTACTGTCCACCCCCGCTAACTAACCTAACTTACTGTCCACCCCCGCTAACTAACCTAACTTACTGTCCACCCCCGCTAACTAACCTAACTTACTGTCCACCCCCGCTAACTAACCTAACTTACTGTCCACCCCCGCTAACTAACCTAACTTACTGTCCACCCCCGCTAACTAACCTAACTTACTGTCCACCCCCGCTAACTAACCTAACTTACTGTCCACCCCCGCTAACTAACCTAACTTACTGTCCACCCCCGCTAACTAACCTAACTTACTGTCCACCCCCGCTAACTAACCTAACTTACTGTCCACCCCCGCTAACTAACCTAACTTACTGTCCACCCCCGCTAACTAACCTAACTTACTGTCCACCCCCGCTAACTAACCTAACTTACTGTCCACCCCCGCTAACTAACCTAACTTACTGTCCACCCCCGCTAACTAACCTAACTTACTGTCCACCCCCGCTAACTAACCTAACTTACTGTCCACCCCCGCTAACTAACCTAACTTACTGTCCACCCCCGCTAACTAACCTAACTTACTGTCCACCCCCGCTAACTAACCTAACTTACTGTCCACCCCCGCTAACTAACCTAACTTACTGTCCACCCCCGCTAACTAACCTAACTTACTGTCCACCCCCGCTAACTAACCTAACTTACTGTCCACCCCCGCTAACTAACCTAACTTACTGTCCACCCCCGCTAACTAACCTAACTTACTGTCCACCCCCGCTAACTAACCTAACTTACTGTCCACCCCCGCTAACTAACCTAACCTACTGTCCACCCCCGCTAACTAACCTAACCTACTGTCCACCCCCGCTAACTAACCTAACCTACTGTCCACCCCCGCTAACTAACCTAACCTACTGTCCACCCCCGCTAACTAACCTAACCTACTGTCCACTCCCGCTAACTAACCTAACTTACTGTCCACCCCCGCTAACTAACCTAACTTACTGTCCACCCCCCCCCCCGCTAACTAACCTAACTTACTGTCCACCCCCGCTAACTAACCTAACTTACTGTCCACCCCCGCTAACTAACCTAACTTACTGTCCACCCCCGCTAACTAACCTAACTTACTGTCCACCCCCGCTAACTAACCTAACTGGCAGATGTTTTCATTACCGTAACCTAACTGAGGGTGCTGGTGGTGAATTGTGGTGGTGGTGGTGAATTGTGGTGGTGGTGGTGAATTGTGGTGGTGGTGGTGAATTGTGGTGGTGGTGGTGAATTGTGGTGGTGTTGAATTGTGGTTGTGGAGGTGAATTGTGGTGGTGGTGGTGAATAGTGATGGTGTTGAAATGTGGTGGTCGTGGTGAATTGTGGTGGTGGAGGTGAATTGTGGTGGTGGAGGTGAATTGTGGTGGTGGTGGTGGTGTTGGTGGTGAATAGTGATGGAGCTGAATTGTGGTGGTGGTGGTGAACTGTGGTGGTGTTGGTGGTGAATAGTGATGGTGTTGAAATGTGGTGGTGGAGGTGAATTGTGGTGGTGTGGTGAATATGGGCTCTCTGCGAGAGGGCTGGTTATCACACAGAGGCCCACGTCTCTTCAACAAACTCCCACGGCGAGTAAGAGACATGAGGGACGTCTCGTTAGACAGCTTCAAGAGAGCCCTGGATGTCGAACTGCAAAAGGTGCCAGACGAGCCCATCCTCGCAAGGGAGCGAGCTGTCGCTTCAAACAGTCTACTGCACCAAATCACCACCCAAAACGAGGGGCGTCGCGCTCCTTGGTGCCGCTAGAAGAGTGGCGAACACATCATAAGGTATCATAAGGTAAGGTGGAGGTGAATTGTGGTGTTGGAGGTGAATTGTGGTGGTGAAGGTGAATTGTGGTGGTGGAGGTGAATTGTGGTGGTGGAGGTGAATTGTGGTGGTGTAGGTGAATTCTGGTGGTGGTGGTGGTGGAGAATTGCGGATAGTGGTGGTGGTGATGAATTGTGGTAGTGGTGGTGGTGGTGAATTGTGGTGATGGTGGTGGTAAATTGTGGTGATGGTGGTGGTGAATTGTGGAGATGTTGGTGGTCAGCAAGGGGAAGGCAGGGTGTCCACCACCACCATGTGTCCTCCTCCTCCCTTTTCCCCTCCATCTCCTCCCTTCAGCCTCCCCTTCTGACGTCATCACTGTTACGTCACGGCTAATCTATCGATCCTGCAGTTCACACCCTCCCTCCCTGCCTACCTACCTCACCCTGCCTGCCTTACCCTACCTCACCCTTCCTGCCTTACCCTACCTCACCCTGCCTGCCTTACCCTACCTGGCTTAACCTGTCTACCTCCCCCTACCTGCCTTACCCTACCTCACCCTGCCTGCCTTACCCTACCTCACCTTGCCTTCCGTACCCTGCCTTACCCTACCTCACCCTACCTGCCTTACCCTACCTCACCCTCCCTGCCTGCCTTGCCCTACCTCACCCTGCCTGCCTTATCCTGCCTGCCTTACCCTACCTCACCCTTCCTACCTTACCCTACCTACCTTACCCTACCTCACCCTGCTTACCTCACCCTGCCTACCTCACCCTGCCTACCTGACCCTACCTACCTTACCCTGCCTACCTCACCCTGCCTACCTTACCCTAACTCACCCTGTCTGCCTTAACCTACCTCACCCTGCCTGCCTTAACCTACCTCATCCTGCCTGCCTTACCCTACCTCATCCTGCCTGTCTTACCCTACCTCATCCTGCCTGCTTTACCCTACCTCACCCTGCCTACCTTACCCTGCCTGCCTTACCTTATCTCATCCTGTCTTCCTCACCCTGCCTGCCTTACCCTACCTCATCCTTCCTGCCTTACCCTACCTCACCCTGCCTGCCTTACCTTACCTCATCCTGTCTGCCTCACTCTGCCTACCATTCTTACTCATCCTGCCTGTCTTACCCTACCTCACCCTGTCTGTCTCATCGTACCTCACTCTGCATGCCTTACCCTACCTCACCCTGCCTGCCTTACCCTTTCTCACAATGCCTGCCTTACCCTGCCTGCCTTACCTTACCTCACCATGCCTGCCTTACCCTACTTCACCCTGCCTGCCTTACCCTACTTCACCCTGCCTGCCTTACCCTACTTCACCCTGCCTGCCTTACCCTACCAGCCTTACCCTACCAGCCTTACCCTACCTCACCCTACCAGCCTTACCCTACCTCACCCTGCCTAACTTACCCTACCTCACACTGCCTGCCTTACCCTATCTCACCCTGCCTGCCTTACCCTATCTCACCCTGCCTGCCTTACCCTACTTCACCCTGCCTGCCTTACCCTACCTGCCTGCCTGCCTTACCCTAACTCTCCCTGCCTGCCTTACCCTACCTCACCCTGCCTGCTTTACCCTATCTCACCCTGCCTGCCTTACCCTATCTCACCTTGCCTGCCTTACCCTATTTCACCCTGCCTGCCTTACCATACTTCACCCTGCCTGCCTTACCCTACCTACCTTACCCTACCTCACCCTGCCTTCCTTACCCTATCTCACCCTGCCTGCCTTACCCTACCTCACCCTCCCTGCCTTACCCTATCACACCCTGCCTTCCTAACCCTACCCCACCCTGCCTGCCTTACCCTACCCCACACTGCCTGCCTTACCCTATCTCACCCTGCCTACCTTACCCTATCTCACCCTGCCTACCTTACCCTAACTGCTTTACCCTACCTCACCCTGCCTGCCTTACCCTACCTCACCCTGGCTGCCTTACCCTACCTCACCCTGCCTTCCTTACCCTACCTCACCCTGCCTGCCTTACCCTACCTCACCCTGCCTGCCTTACCCTACCTCACCCTGCCTGCCTTACCCTACCTCACCCTGCCTGCCTTACCCTACCTCACCCTGCCTGCCTTACCCTAACTCACCTTGCCTGCCTTACCCTACCTCACCTTGCCTGCCTTACCCTACCTCACCTTGCCTGCCTTACCCTACCTCACCCTGCCTGCCTTACCCTACCTCACCTTGCCTGCCTTACCCTACCTCACCTTGCCTGCCTTACCCTACCTCACCTTGCCTGCCTTACCCTACCTCACCTTGCCTGCCTTACCCTACCTCACCCTGCCTGCCTTACCCTACCTCACCCTGCCTGCCTTACCCTACTCACCCTGCCTGCCATACCCTACCTCACCTTGTCTGCCTTATCCTACTTCACCCTGCCTTACACCACCTTCCTTCCTTTCCTAATCCTGCCTTACCCTCTTTGCCTGTCTCACCCTGCCTATCTTATCGTACGTCACCCTTCCCGCCTTAGCCTGTGTCACCTTTCCTGTCTCCCTCACCCTGTTTCACTCATACCCCTCCTCACACACCTGTCACACATAAACACAGCCCGTAGCCTAGTAGGTAGAGCTCTCGTCTCACACACGAGGGGTCGGGGGTTCAATCCCCGGCCGGGCAGAGACAAATTGGGCTTGTCTCCTTTCATGTGTTAGCCTCAGTTCACCTAGCTGTAAATAGGTACCTGGAATAAGTGGACGACGTTGTGACGTCCCATCTGGGGTTGGCAAAAATGGTACAAGGCGAGATGGGGTATCATATGGTTCACCTAAGCTGATGGCTACCTAAGCCTTCGGGCGAGACGGTACCGTCTATAGTGAGAATGGTACCATACAGATCCACCCTAAGCCTTCGTTTCCGATGTCGCCAATTGGCTAAAAATACAGACTACACACACATCCACAGCCATTCCAACGATACATATAACACCTACACATATAGGAGGCGGGAAATAACGAGCATGCTCACTCCCGCAATACAACTAGAGTAAGTACAACTAGAGTAAGTACCTATCACATGCACACTACCTATCACACCCACACACACCTGTCACATACACACTACCTATCACACACACACACACACACCTGTCACATACACACTACCTATCACACCCACACACACCTGTCACATACACACTACCTATCACACACACACACACACCTGTCACACACACACACACCTGTCACACACACACACACCTGTCACACACACACACACCTGTCACATACACACTACCTATCACACCCACACACACCTGTCACATACACACTACCTATCACACACACACACACCTGTCACATACACACTACCTATCACACACACACACCTGTCACATACACACTACCTATCACACACACACACACACCTGTCACATACACACACACACACACACACACACACACACACACACACACCTGTCACATACACACTACTTATCACACACACACACACCTGTCACACACACTCCCTATCACACACACACACACCTGTCACATACATACTACCTATCACACACATACACACCTGTCACATACACACTCCCTATCACACACACACACCTGTCACATACACACTACCTATCACACCCACACCCACCTGTCACATACACACTACCTATGATACACACACACACACTTGTCACATACACACTACCTATGATACACCCACACACACCTGTCACATACACACTACCTATGATACACACACACCCACCTGTCACATACACACTACCTATGATACACCCACACACACCTGTCACTTACACACTACCTATGATACACCCACACACACCTGTCACATACACACTACCTATCACACCCACCTGTCACTTACACACTACCTATGATACACCCACACACACCTGTCACATACACACTACCTATCACACACACACGCACACACCTGTCACATACACACTACCAATGATACACACACACACACACACCTGTCACATACACACTACCTATGATTCACCCACACACACCTGTCACATACACACTACCTATTTCTGCGTACGTACGTACCGGTATTTCATAATTTTTGTTTTCGGTTATATTTGTTTTCGGTTAGTCTAGGCTATCATCCCTGGTGGCCTATTTCTGCGGACTAAATTTTTTAAATTTTCAGTTAGGCTATCACCGCTGGTGGCCTATTTCTGCGTACCGGTATTTCATAATTTTTGTTTTCGTTTATTTTTGTTTTCGGTTAGTCTAGGCTATCATCCCTGGTGGCCTATTTCTGCGTACTTAAATGTTTAAATTTTCAGTTAGGCTATCACCGCTGGTGGCCAGTTTCTGCCTACCGGTATTTCATAATTTTTGTTTTTGGTTATTTTTTTTTTCGGTTAGGATAGGCTATCACCCCTGGTGGCCTATTTCTGTTTAAATAAAAATAAAATTGTTTTCGGTTCGGTTATCACTGCGTATTTAAATTTAATTTTGTTTTGTTTTAATTTTCGGTTAGGCTATCACCGCTGATAACCTATTTGTGCGTATTTCAATTTTTTTTTTTCCGGTTAGGCCTATTTATGTAAGTGAAGTGACCTGAAGTGAGTTAAGTGTTTTTAAAGTGAGATAAGTGTTTTTTAAAGTGAGTTTAGTGTTTTTGAAGTGAGTTAAGTGTTTTTAAGTGAGTGAAGTGATCTGAAGAAAGTGATCGTCACCATGCCTCGTGCCTGTACCAACTGCGCCGGTAGGTTTGGTGCTTCCATGTTTGCTCCTGCCGATCCACAAGTCTGCCGACTCTGCCAGCAACCAGAGGATTTGACAGCAAAATTGGATGAAGCCCACAACAAGATCAACGCCCTCACCAGGAAGCTGGAATCACTCCAAGAGTTTGTAACACTCAACGTTGGAGTATCACTAACTCCAATTGTTTCAACTCCAGCATCCACCACCGCCCCAACGTCATCAGCCAACAATCCAACACCTGCAGTAGCCACTGCAACAGATGCTTCTGATGAACCTGAGCCGACATCAAACCAGGACAGCCGCCCTGTTCATCTTAGTCTCTCCCCCACTCCTCGTGCAAGAAGCCTGCTAGCACAAACAGTACCAACCCCTCTCCCCCGTTCTAACCACTCCTCTCCTCGACCTGTACGCAGAGTCTCGCCACCACAGATTTCCGGATTTACACCAGTGAGGAACGGTGCACGACCAACGCAGAAAAGGTCTCTTCTACCAGTCACAATGTCAAACAGATTTGAGATCTTGGTAGAGATGGAAGACGAACCAGAAGAGACCAGGCTCGTTGGGGATTCCATCCTACGAGGACAGGTCGAAGAGTTCTGCGACAGAGTCCCAAATCGACTAAAAAGATTTTGCATCCCAGGAGCTGGACTGGACCACATTGTGGAAGCCTTCGAAGATACCACAAAGGATGCAAACGAAAATACACTTTTTGTCATCCATGCTGGTTCAAATGACATCATGCGCACCAGATCCGAAGAGTTGATGGAGAAATATCGCAAGATGATCCAGCACTACAAAAACAAGTCAAGGAATATCATCATCTCAGGCATTCTCCCCAAGATCGACGCACCTGACAAATTCTACGACAAGGCCTTCAGCACAAATAGCCGACTAAAATATTTGTGTCTGAAGGAAGAAGTTGAATTCATCAACCTCTGGGATAATTTCTATAACCAGCCTACTCTGTTCCGCAAGGATGGCACTCATCTAAACCATGTGGGTTCAGCACGCATGGGTCGTCTCCTACACGAAGCAGTCCGCAGCCATGGATCAAAAAACGCCATCCGAGAAGAAGCAGCAGTGACATAAATCATCCAACGCCAAGCAAAAAACAGAGGCAACCGAGGACCACCAGCGATAAGGACCGAAGACAACGAGGACCGAGGACAGCCATGAACATACATGTAGATCCGACAAGAACCAACAATATTATTAAAGAGCGTTCCGTGAGTTCTAAAATAACAAATTTAAAGGTTTTCTATGCAAACGCTCGTAGCATACGCAATAAATTTTCAGATTTAGAGGAGCTAGTGTTTACAGAAAATTATGATGTGATTGGCATAACTGAATCTTGGCTCAATACAGAAGATAGAGACTTTTTAGCAGAGTATTCACTTCCCGGTTATGTAATGTTTGAGAAAAGCCGAATAAATCTAAATGGAGGTGGCGTTTTACTTTATATCAAAGAAAGTCTTAACCCTACCCTCTTGTCAAAACCTCAAATTGTGAACGTCGACACATCTTTTGTGCTAATAAAGAATGATAAAGGTACAAAAATAATACTTGCATTAATATACAGACCTCCAGCTCAATCAGTGCAAACTGACTGAGAAATTTACGAACAAATTGCAGATGTAAGTAACTCGCAAGATACCGTAATTTTTGGCAACTTTAATTTACCTGTGACCAAGTGGGGCGATACTCTTACTTCACACTTCGGACATGACTTGTATACGAACTTGCAAGAGAGTTCGCTTTATCAATTTGTTCGAACACCGACCCGTGGTAATAACGTTCTTGACATTGTACTTGCAACAAAAGAAGAATTAATAGAGAATTTGAATGTTGGTGATGAATTCAGTAACTGCGACCATCGTACGATAACTTTCACTTTAAACTTTACTAGTAACGAACCAAATAGTAGCATCGAAAAAGTCCCTAATTTCAAGAAAGCAAACTTTCATAAACTTAGAGCTATGTTTAAAGAAACTGACTGGAGCTTTTTAATTAACAATAACGACATAAATACATCTTGGAAGTTATTCGAAACCACTTACCTAAAAGCAGTGCAAGACTGCATACCATCGAAAATACGGCGTCCAGGCCATAATAATAAGCCCAAATGGTGGAATAAAGATATTTCAAACTGCCTGCTTGCTAAAAAATTTGCTAATGATAGATTAAAATCCTCACAAAATGACGAAGAACGGGTGAAATTTGTAGAGCTACGACGCAAAACCAAAAAGTTAATTAAGCAAAGTAAAAAGACCCTAGAGTTACATATTGCGAATCAAAGTAAAACAAACCCGAAAGAATTCTATAGTTATATCAGAAAGAAAAAAGTAGTTACTTCAACTGTTGGACCGTTAGTCGATGAAAATGGAGAATACACCAAAGACGAAGTACAAATGAGTAATGCCCTCAATACCTTCTTTGCATCAGTTTTTACAACAGAAGACCTCAGTGATATCCCTACACCATCGCCGATTCAGATTGATAATTCAGATGTTCTAAGCAATATCACCGTTACAGAGAGAGAGAAGTATTGAATTGTTTAGATAAACTCAAGGTAAATAAAACGCCTGGACCTGATACAATCTCGCCTAGAGTTCTAAAGGAAGCTAAGGATGAGCTCTCCAAACCACTGACTTTACTATTCAATAAATCCTTGCAGTCTGGAACTATGCCTGATCAGTGGAAGCTAGCCAACGTAACACCGATATTCAAAAAAGGCAGCAAATCCCTACCCAGTAACTATCGTCCAATTAGCTTAACCTCAGTTGTATGTAAAATGCTAGAAACGGTCATAAGAGACAGACTCGTAAATCACTTGGAGGAAAATAACATACTTAAAGATACTCAACACGGCTTTCGTAAAAAACATTCCTGTTTAACAAACCTCTTAGACTTCTTCCACGATATCCTCAACCTCTGCGATGAGAGTAAGCTGTAGATATTATATACCTTGATTTTCAAAAGGCCTTTGACAAAGTTCCCCACAAACGTTTACTGCTAAAACTAAAAGCGCATGGAATACAAGACGGTGTGTTGAAATGGATAGAAACTTGGCTCAGCGACAGAAAGCAAAGAGTAGTCATAAACGGTAAGGCATCTAAATGGACCAATGTAAGTAGCGGGGTACCCCAGGGATCGGTACTAGGACCAATTCTCTTTCTAATTTACATCAACGACATAGATGAGGGTCTCACCTGTACAATCTCAAAATTTGCTGACGATACAAAAATTGCAAATAGCGTACTTTCAAAAGAACAAGTTGACGAAATGCAACACAATCTAGATAAATTGTCACATTGGGCCCAAATTTGGCAAATGAGTTTCAATGCGGATAAATGTAAAGTACTACATATCGGATACCTAAATGAGAAAGCAAACTATTCGATGAATGGCACTCAGCTTAAGAATGTAAACAGAGAAACCGATCTGGGAGTAACAATATCGAGTAACCTAAAACCGAGTCAACAATGTTCAGAAGTTGTTAAGAAGGCAAACAAAATAATTGGCTTTATAGGCAGGTCATTTGAGCATAAATCCAAAGACGTTATCCTAACCCTTTACAATTCCTTAGTCCGCCCTCTTCTGGAATACTGCGTTCAATGCTGGTGCCCTTATTACCAAAAAGACATAAACAAGCTAGAATGAGTTCAACGTAGAGTTACCAAAATGATACCTAGCCTAAAGAACAAACCATACGAAGAGCGTCTTAGAGAATTAAATTTATTTCCTTTAACCCAGCACAGATTAAGAGGCGACTTAATTCAAGTGTTCAAAATCATCAAGGGCATCGACAATATGAACTGTAGTAAGTACTTCACTATCGACCAATCTAATTACACGCGGGGAAACGGTTGCAAAATTATTGGTAAATCTTTTAACTCACACGAATCTAAGAATTTCTTCTTCAATCGAGTTGTCAACTTGTGGAATGGGCTTCCCCGAGACGAGACGTTATAGACTGCAGCACCGTTGATTCATTTAAACTCCGCTAGACAAATATCTCGCATCAAACCCGCGACTGACTGCATTTGTAAATGAATAACTTTATTTTATCCTCCCCTCTGTTACTAACCCATATGTCCCCTACTAACTTCCTAGTCCTGCCGCGGACATTAGTTCCAGGGCAGTAGTTCCCTTTCCAATGTTCCCTTACCCACTCTAAACCACTGTTTGGACACTTGATCCTCAGTGTTTTGGAGGACAAGCAGCCTAGAAGGGTCACTAGATCTGTTGTTGCTTGATTTCCTTTGTACTGCTTTGTACTCCTTTGTACACCCACACACCCACCTGTCACATACACACTACCAATGATACACACACACACACCTGTCACATACACACTACCTATGATACACCCACACACACCTGTCACATACACACTACCTATCATACACCCACACACACCTGTCACATACACACTACCTATCACACACACACACACACCCACCTGTCACACACACACACTCCCTATCACACCCACACACACCGGTCACATACACACTACCTATCATACACCCACACACACCTGTCACATACACACTACCTATCACACACACACACACACACACACCTGTCACATACACACTACCTATCACACACACACACACACACACACACCTGTCACATACACACTAACTATCACACACCTGTCACATACACACTAACCTATCACACACACACACACCTGTCACATACACACTGCCTATCACATACACACACACCTGTCACATACACACTACCTATCACACACACACACACACCTGTCACATACACACTATCACACACACACACACACACTACCTATCACACACACACACCTGTCACATGCACACTACCTATCACACACACACACACACACACACACACCTGTCACATACACACTACCTATCAAACACACACACACACACACACACCTGTCGCATACACACTACCTGTCACACACACACACCTGTCACATACACACTCCGTATCACACACACACACACCTGTCCCATACACACTCCCTATCACACACACACCTGTCACATACACACTCCCTATCACACACACACCTGTCACATACACACTACCTATCACACACACACACACACACACCTGTCACATACACACTACCTATCACACACACACACACACACCTGTCACATACACACTACCTATCACACACACACACACACACACACACCTGTCACATACACACTACCTATCAAACATACACACTACCTATCACATACACACTACCTATCACACACACACACATATGTCACATACACACTACCTATCACACACACATGTCACATACACACTACCTATCACACACACACTACCTATCACACACACACGCACATCTGTCACATACACACTACCTTATCACACCACACACACACACACACACACACACCTGTCACATACACACTACCTATCACATACACACTACCTATCACATACACACTACCTATCACACACACACCTGTCACATACACACTACCTATCACCTACACACACACACCTGTCACATACACACTACCTATCCCACACACACTACCTATCACACACACACCTGTCACATACACACTAACTATCACACACCTGTCACTTACACACTACCTATCACACACACACACACCTGTCACATACACACTACCTATCACATACACACACACCTGTCACATACACACTACCTATCACACACACACACCTGTCACATACACACTAACTATCACACACACACTACCTATAACACACACACACACTACCTATCACACACACACACACACACACACACACACACACATACATACATACACATACACACTACCTATCACACACACACACACATACATACATACATACACACTACCTATCACACACAAACACACACACACCCACCCACACTTACCACCATTCCCAAACTCTACCTGCCACACATACTCTCCACCTACTGTAACTCTTCAACCATATTGTTACCATGACGCCTCTTTCATTATATTCTGGCTATCGGTAAGGGGGCCCACCTCATTTTTTTTATTCTCTTATTCTCTCTGTGAATTGTATCCATTCGGCCCCATTCAGCCTACTGTTTTAAGACATTTACCCCCATCCAGGTGTCAATATTTTCCTGGCGAGCGGTAGCGAGTCAGCATATACATATTTTTGTTTTGACAGCAAGCTAAATTTGTACATTTTTCGGTAGAAAATTTCTCCGGCGAAGCCGGATCTCTCCATACAATGCCTGGCTCGCTATCGCTCGCCAGGAAGAAATCGACACCTGGATGGGGATAAACGTCTTAAAACAGTTGGCTGAATGAGGCCGAATGGATTCAAGCCAGAGAAAGAGAGAAGAGGCGAGAGAGAGAAACCAAGCCGGTGACCCAAGCCGGTGACCCCCCTTAAGCCGGTGACCCCCCTTAAGCCGGTGACCCCCCTTAAGCCGGTGACCCCCCTTAAGCCGTGACCCCCCTTAAGCCGGTGACCCCCCTTAAGCCGGTGACCCCCCTTAAGCGATATACTGTAGTTTAGGAAAGACGTGTTTTAGGGAATTTATAAACTACAACTAGTAACTCCTTCATTGTCTTGGTCTTATTTTAATTTATTTCTGACTAACATTTGAAGATTTTATTAAGCTTCTCAAAGACCTTCCATATGTGTTAATTCTGCTTTCCCTCACAGCTTACATATAATATACATACATATTACAATTATACATACATACAAGCAAGTTTAAAGACCTTCCATATGTGTTAATTCTGCTTTCCCTCACAGCTTACATATAATATACATACATATTACAATTATACATACATACAAGCAAGTTTAAAGACCTTCCATATGTGTTAATTCTGCTTTCCCTCACAGCTTACATATAATATACATACATATTACAATTATACATACATACAAGCAAGTTTAAAGACCGCTTCGTCCACAGAGAGTGTGGCTACAGTCTCACGTCCTAAATGGCGGCATTCCAGGTGACCCTGTCGAGGGCTGCCTCTGTTGTCAAGTTCTTTATTTTGAGATCGGACCGGAGTACCTGATCCCACGTCTTTCTAGGTCTACCCCTACGCACAATTCCCCCCACGTTCATAGTCCGGCAATACTTCACCCAGTTCTGATGATCCATTCTCTCCACGGATCCAAACCAACCAAGTCGGCTCGTGCGGATCACTTCAATGATACTTCTAATGCCCAGATGCATTCTTAATTCCTCACTCGATACTCCGTCCCTGAGGTTTAACCCCACGTGTCCATCTCACTATTCTCTTCTCATTCCGTTCCATTCTATTCAAATCCTCCACTTTAACCGGCCACGTCTCCAAAGTATAGGTCATCGCACTCCTAACACACGAGGTATACACCTCCCCTTTAAGGTGAAGTGAGAGTCCTCGCATGGTCAAGAGTGGCAACAGCTCTCTAAACTTCCTTCAGCCACTTCCGGCGGAAACCGTATCTCCCAAATAGCAGAATCTATTCACACACTCCAAGGCTACACTGCCAAAATCAACACTAAAAGGCGTGTCATCCAACACAAGTTCTCCCTTGCTCACTGTGCATTGAAAGTCTATGATTCTCGTCAAAAGTCCTGTCGCCCCACTACATCGATCTTGTGTACTCGGTCACTGCAGACGCAACATTCCCACATACTGCGCATGGAACGTCGCCGCTTCTTTCCATATCTCCGCGCCCTACTCCACTGATCATGACCTTTATCTACAGTATATATATTAAAGGGGAACTACTCACTTTTTATGGACCCCCTTCTCCCTCATGTTTAGCATATTAGTTTTGAGGTTTTAAGATTTTCGTGGCGTTAGTTTGTCGATTTTAAAACCTTTCGCCCTATTTCGTTGTCAATGTTAAGACCTTTCGTGCCATTTAGGTAAAGATTTTTTCCTGGCGAGCGATAGCGAGCCTGTAATTTTAGAAGGATCCGGCCTTCGGCAGAGACATTTTTCTACCGAAAACTGTACAAATGTATCTTGAAAAGGGGTCTAGGGGGTGATATTTTAAGTTTGATGGAGGTCTAGCGAGAAAACTCCAAAATAAATAAACTAATCAATACATAAACCGGAAACCAAGCACTAACCCCTTATAACTCTTAGTCGCTTGTTTGCCATGCCCTCACTCCTTCTATTGACCTTTGCCTATATCCACGTTAAGGGGAGATATCCACTTCAGGGATTTTTTTCTTTACCCCTTTCTCCCTCATGTTTAGCCCCATTGCTTTTGAGATTTTAAGACGTTCGCCCCATTAATTTGGCGATTTTAAGAATTTACGAGCCATTTTGTCAATTTTAAGATCTTTCGTGCCATTTAGGTGTCGATTTTATCCTGGCGAGCCTGTAATTTAAGAGTAATCGGCCTTCGGCCGGGACATTTTTCTATAGAAAAATTTACAAATTTATCTTGAAAGGGGGTCAAGGGGTGAATTTTTTAGATTGCTGGAAGAGTAGGAACCAAACTAAAAACCTCCCCTTAATCTAACTTGCCTCCCATACTTTCTTTCCCATGGCCACTTCTCTTCAATATTAGGCTAACTCATATTTTGTCCGAAGGTAGTCTAACTCATATTTTGTCCGAAGGGGAACTTTTTGGAATTCCCTTTTTTGCTCCATTATTTTGGAAATTTTAAGACGTTTCACCCCATTAGTATGGCGATATTAAGACACTTTACCCCATTCGAATGTCAATTTTTTCTGGGCAAGCGATAGCGAGCAGCTTGTAACTTAAAAGAAATCGGCCTTCGACGACCGGGACATTGCTCTAGCGAAAAATTTACAAACGTAGCTTGAAGGGGGTCTAAGTGGACATTTTATAGTTTGAAGGAACCTAACCTAGGTAACAAACTATGATATATTGCTCGATAATGGCAAAAGGAAGCAAAATCCTCAATAATAATTCAATAGCTTAATTAATCATAGTCACCCACAAGACATCGGACCAGAGAGTGTTAAGGGGAGACTGGCCGTTTGTTTGGTCTATTAATTCATGTATTCATATATAGTTTTAGTTTCCTCTCTAGACCTCCATCAAGCTTAAAAAAACATCCCCTAGACCCCCCTTCAAGTAAAAATTTGTACATTTTTCGGTAGAAAAATTTCCCGGCCGAAGGCCGGTTCCTCTTAAAATTGCAGGCTCGCTATCGCTCACCAGGAAATAATCGACACCTAAATGGCACGAAAGTTCTTAAAATTGACAACGAAATGGGGCAAAAGGTGTTAAAATCGCCAAACTAATGGGCCGAACGTCTATTAATCTTAAAACTAGTGGGGCTAAACATTAGGGAGAAGGGGGTCCAGAAAACGGTCTGCCTCCCCTTAACGTGATCTAGCAAGCACCGGACGAGCTAGACATACCTGGTTTATATTGTGTGTGCGTATTTCCTGTTTATTGTGTGTGTGTGTGTGTGTGTGTCTGTGTCTCTCTGTAGGTGTGTGTCTGTCTGTGTGTGTGTGTGTGTGTCTCTCTGTATGTGTGTGTCTGTGTGTGTGTGTGTGTCTCTCTCTGTAGGTGTGTGTCTGTCTGTGTGTGTGTGTGTGTGTCTCTCTGTAGGTGTGTGTCTGTCTGTGTGTGTGTGTGTGTCTCTCTGTATGTGTGTGTCTGTGTGTGTGTGTGTGTGTGTGTACAGTATGTTTATAATTGGGTAAGAGGTATCCTCACCAGGATTCGAACCCACTCACTCCAGGTATATTTGGGAGAGTCGGGCACCGTAACCACTCGGCCATGAGCGGATATAAGGAAAGCAACCTTAGTTCATATTTGAGGACCAGGTTTTTAGTCTCGTGGAGGACTATGCCTTCGAACACGTACATAATTGATATTTGTCATTTCAGAGGTACCAGGACGATTAAAAATCGTATATCACTTATGCTGGGGTCACACATTCACGTATATTGCTCCCGTCAGCTCCCGTCCCGCGTATCGCCAATTTATGTAAAGACGCGAGTAGTTCCTGCCGTTGAACGCCCGTTCTTCCAAGTCTATTGCACTTCCCGACAGACGTAGCGTAACGTGGCCAGTGTTACGTCAGACATAATGGAGTCGTATGAACTACGTACGTGTTTGCGACGTGCGTAAGCATAGCCCCGTTCTACCTCATGGGCTGCACGATTTGCGGGAACACAGGCCACGCCCATGCCACGCCCCCACAAGACCAGCGTAGCTGAGGCCGCATGTCTTGGGATTTGTTAGGTCGTACCTGGACCGGTTCCGGCCAATCGTAGGCACACCCCGTCTGACCAAACACAGACAAAGACAGTCTTTGTCAACCACGTAGGTCTGGGTTGGAATCTGGGAACTACAAAAGGGCAGGAATGGCCACACCATTCCCATTCCCAGTCCTTCATCTGCACCATGAACAACATCGCGGAATTCATCCTGGAGGAGTTCAATTTTGTGAACTCCCTAAGAGGAGAGACCATTCATCCTTGTAACCTTTAACCCGCTGAGTGCCAGCCAATTTTGACGGTGTGCTTCTGCCAGTGCCAGAGTTTTTTTTTTTTTTTTTATGGCTAAATCTATTAAGTTGGGAGAGAAAGGAAGGATAATGGTAAAAAAAAACACTCCCCTCCCCAGAAATCAGGTCCCCGATGGTCCCGAAAGTAGCTGAAAAGACACTATAGACTACAGAGACTTTTATGGTATCGGAATGTATGGGTGGGAGGGTGGTGGGAGGGTGGTTTTGGGGTTGGTTGGGGGAAGGTAGAAGGGTAATTGACTTGTGTTACACATTATGAAGCCGATTGGTGAGGTAGTTTCGCCACCACGGATTTTCCTTTTTTCCTTTTCTTCGTACGGATACGCTAGAAGTGGGTGGTGGGAGGCGGTTGGGGGTGTGGTGGGGGGAAGGCAGAAGGGTAGGAGACTTGTCACACAAATATGGAACCGATTGGTGCAGTCGTTTCGCCGCCACAGATTTTCCTTTTTTTTTCCTTCTGACGGGACCGACAGTCAGCGAGTGGGTGGAAGGAGGGATTTGAGATTTTTGTGTTGGGTAGCCTAAAGGGTAAGGTCTCTATCTATCTATTGCCTGACGCCGTGATCCCCGAAGGGGTGGCCACGAACGAACCGCCCCCATGCACCTCTGTCCCCAGTCAGTCGACGCCCCTCCCCCCAACCAGCACCGCCTTCATTCATGTAGTTCCTCACTCCATCCTTCCACCTCATATTCGGTCTACCTCTCCCCCTCTGTCCCTCCACCTCGCTCTCGTACACCCTCTTAGTCATTCTCTCGCTTTCCATACGTTCCATATGGCCGAACCATCTCAAGTTGTTCCTTTTCACACTTTCCAGCACATCTACCTCCACACCACACCTCCTTCTTACTTCCTCATTAGTCTGTCTATCCCTCCATGTAATTCCGCACGCACTCCTTAAGTAATTCATTTCCACTGCTCTCACTCTTGGTCTGAGTCTCTCAACCAACGTCCATGCTTCGTTTCCGTAAGTCAGTGTCGGGATTACCACACTGTCATGCAAGGACTTCTTCACTTCCATACTGACCACCCTATTTCTTGTTACTGCTTTTAGCGTTCCTACAACCCTCTTCCCCTGTTGTACCCTCTCCCGCACCTCTTCATCCATAGTCCCATCTTTACTCAACACACTGCCCAGATACTTAAAAGAGTTGACGATAAGGGTAAGGTACATGTGGTAAAAATATGAAAGCCATAGGTGCAGTCGTTTCGCTGCTACGATTTGTTTTCGGCAGGGTGCAGAGGGTGGCAGGGTTGGCTTGTTGGTTGCTGCTCCGGTGTGGTGAGAGGTGTGACTGGAGTGTCCCCCGCTGGTCCCGTTGTCCCCCCCCCCCCCCCCGTACAACGGTGCCGCGTCTTCCCGCCAACCCGCAGTGCGGCGGTTCTGCCAGATGCGGCCTAACTAACGTAAACTTTCCCGTTTGATGGGAATATTTTACGATTGACGGGAGCTGCTACGTCTTGCAGGGCTGCTCCGTCAGTCGGCCGTGGTGGCCCGGTGGTCGGTCATAAGCTTTCCCGTCTTTTGACATACGTGAGGGCGAGCCACGTATTTGATTCCACTCGAATCAACAACCGTGCGGCCTCGGCCGCACCCACAACATTCCCGACCCACGTGGGCTACTCGTTTCTACTCCCGCCATGCGTGAGTACCCCCCCCCCCCCCGACTGGCCGCAATTTAATTTACGTTTTGCGTATTATGCCCTTACGTTTTACGTAATCAGTTGCCAACTACCAATATACCTTCGTTTACAAAAGACGGGAGTTGACGGGAGCAATATATGTGAATGTGTGACCCCAGCAATAACCGAGTTGGCAGGGGGGGGGGGGGGGAAGCGTAAAAATAGTCATGGTCGAAGTCTAATGCTGGGGTCACACATTCACGTATATGCTCCCGTATGCTCCCGTACGAAGGTTTATTGGTAGTTGGCAACCGAATACGTAAAACGTAAGGGCTTAGTACGCAAAACGTAAATTAAATTGTGTCTAGTCGTGGGGGTTGGTACGCATGGCGGGCATAGCCACGCTGGTCTTGGAGGTGGTTGGTGCGGCCAAGGTCGCCCGGTATGTTTTGGATTTCGAATCAGATACGGGGCTCGCGCTCACGTATGTCAAAAGTCGGGAAAGCATACGTTTTACCTGGCTAGCTGCTACGTCTTACGGGTGCAGCCCCGTAAAACGTAGCAGCTAGACAGGTAAAATTTAAGTTTCTTCCGCCAATCGTACAATGTTCACGTAAAACGGGAAAGTGAAAGTAAGTCCGGGCGCATCTGGCAGAACCGCCGCACTGCGGGTTGGCGGGAAGACGCGGCACCGTTGTACGGTGGGATCACGGGGGACAACGGGACCAGCGGGGGACCCAGTCACACCTCTCACCACACCGGAGCAGCAACCAACAAGCCAACCCTGCCACCCTCTGCACCCTGCCGAAAACAAATCGTAGTAGCGAAACGACTGCACCTATGGCTTTCATATTTTTACCACATGTACCTTACCCTTTAGGCTACCCACCACAAAAATCACAAATCCCTCCTCCCACCCACTCGTTGACTGTCGGTCCCGTCAGAAGGAAAAAAAAGGAAAATCTGTGGCGGCGAAACGACTGCACCAATCGGGTCCATATTTGTGTAACAAGTCCCTTACCCTTCTGCCTTCCCCCCACCACACCCCCAACCACCTCCAACCACCCACTTCCAGCTATCCGTACGAAGATAAGGAAAAAAAGAAAAATCTGTGGCGGCGAAACTACCTCACCAATCGGTTCCATATTTGTGTGACAAGTCCCTTACCCTTCTGCCTTCCCCCCACCACACCCCCAACCGCCTCCCACCACCCACTTCCAGCGTATCCGTACGAAGATAAGGAAAAACAGGAAAATCCGTGGTGGCGAAACTACCTCGCCAATCGGCTTCATATGTGTAACACAAGTCAATTACCCTTCTACCTTCCCCCAACCAACCCGAAAACCACCCTCGCACCACCCTCCCACCCATACATTCGATACCATAAAAGTCTCTGTAGTCTATAGTGTCTTTTCAGCTACTTTCGGAACCATCGGTCCCATTTTCTGGCGAAAATGAATGGACAAGGGGAGTGGGTTTTTTACCATTATCCTTCCTTTCTCTCCCAACTTGATAGATTTAGCCAAAACAAAAAAAATAACTGGCACTGGCAGAAGCACACCGTCAAAATTGGCTGGCACTCAGTGGGTTAAAGGTTACAAGGATGAATGGTCTTTCCTCTATAAAGGGAGTTCACAAAATTGAACTCCTCCAGGATGAATTCCGCGATGTTGTTCATGGTGCCGATGAAGGACTGGGAATGGGAATGGTGTGGCCATTCCTGCCCTTTTGTAGTTCCCAGATTCCAACCCAGACCTACGTGGTTGACAAAGACTGTCTTTGTCTGTGTTTGGACAGATGGGGTGTGCCTACGATTGTCCGGACACAGTCCACGTAATGCCTACAAACTCACAAGACGTACGGCCTCAGCTACGTAGGTCTTGTGGGGGCGTGGCCATGGGCGTGGCCTGTGTTCCCGCAAATTGGGCAGCCCAGGCGGACTAACGGGGACATGCTTACGCAAGTCGCAAGCACGTACGTAGCTCCATACGACTACATTACGTCTGACGTAACACTGGCCCCGTTACGGTACTGTCGGGAAGTGCAATAGTCGTAGTCTATACGGGCGTACACGGCCGGACTACGCTCGTCATAACACAAAATTGGCGATCACGCCTGACGGGAGCATACGGGAGCGATATACGTGAATGTGTGACCCTAGCATAATAAACTCACCACGTGTTCGAAGGCATAGTCCTCCACGAGACTAAAAACCTGGTTCCTCAAATATGAACTAAGGTTGCTTTCCTTATATCCGCTCATGGCCGAGTGGTTACGGTGCCCGACTCTCCCAAATATACCTGGAGTGAGTGGGTTCGAATCCTGGTGAGGACACCTCTTACCCAACCTGTCGTACTTAATCGTACATAATTGATGTTTATAATTATGTGTGTGTGTGTGTGTGTGTGTGTGTGTGTGTGTGTGTGTGTCTCTCTCTCTGTGTCTCTGTGTGTGTGTGTTCCATCCTCTCTTACCTTATAGTATGGCAAAAACGTAGATGAGTTTATTAGGCACAGTAAGTACCGTGGGCAAGGTTTCCAGCTGGTCCAGGGCTTCTTGTATAGGCCTATATGGTATATGGTATTTAAGCTATTTACAATATAAAAAGGAGAAATGCAAAAGGACAGAAATAAACAAACTAGTGGGTAGATTAAGGGGGGGACCTGCTTTTTGTTATGTCTGTCCTTTTCTCTCTTTCTCTGGCTTGTATCCATTCGGCCCCATTCAGCCAACTATTTTAAGACGTTTATCCCCATCTAGGTGTCGATTTCTTCCTGGCGAGCGATAGCGAGCCAGCATTATATGAAGAAATCCGGCTTCGCCGGAGACATTTTTCTATCGAAAAATGTACAAATTTAGCTTGTCAAACAAAATAAAAAATATGCTGGCTCGCTACCGCTCACCAGTAAAAAATTGACACCTGGATGGGGATAAAAGTCTTAAAACAGTAGGCTGAATGGGGCCAAATGGATACTAGCCAGAGAAAGATAGAAAAGGACAGAACAAAAACAGGTCACCCCCCTTAAGTGCCCCATCCATTTATCTAATCATTAGGCTTCCATTCTGCAATTGGGTATATGTACTGTACAAGCTTAGATTAATATTCAGTATTCGAGAACGAATAACATGGCGTAGGTTTGTGCATGACCCTTTAAAGTCTGTCTTGATAGCCTAATGCTTAATGTGCGGAATTTTGGTGTGAGTATCCTAGGTTCGAGTCCTTGAAGTACCACATGTATTAATTAGTTTCATTGATTTCGTTAATTAGATTTATTTGTAAGTTAATTTGTGGGTGGGTGGGAAAATATGACTATATTGGTTCAAAATAAAATGGATAACAAGATAGACTTAAATTGCTTCAAACTCCGTGTGTCCAGGCATTTTGGATCGAACGTCCCTTGATTTTGGCCCTGTCACTCTTTCAACTATGGGGGAGGCACTCGCTATAGGCAGCTCTGCCTTTTGCCTCCCTCAATCACATAGACGATTTTTGATTGTATACAAGTGGAGTGGATTATTATTTATATTTAAGTGGTATGAAATATTTTGCTCTTAACCCTTTCAAGCTCCAATACGCATTTCTGTTTTGTTTTCTGGCAATTATTAGACGATTTTATCCAGATTAGGAAGGGTTTATGGAAGTCAGAGGGTTGATTGAGAGAGTCTTTGCCCTCTTAATACCCACAGATCCTTCCTAAGCTACTTAAAATCGTCTAATGATGGCCAAAATATACTGCTAAAACGCGTCAGAGCTTCAAAGGTTAAGATATTTTGTTCAACTACTACAGTTCTATAACATACTTAATTAATAATATAATGCAATACGGTACACAGGATATTCTGATATACTTTCAATTTTGTTTTGATTTTGTCCGAGACATTTAAAACGATTTAGTAAAGGGTAAGTTAGGGTGTGTGTGTGTTATTCACTTGCTTGTTTCGTCAAGGGGAATCCACGCAATGCGAGCTAAGCTCATTATTATCGCGCCTCCTTAACTGGGAATGTATTGCGTGAAATGCATGTTAAGTGTTTATGTATCGTTGGAATGGCTGTGGATGTGTGTGTAGTCTGTATTTTAGCCAATTGGCGACATCTGGAAACGAAGGCTTAGGGTTAATCTGTATGGTACCATTCTCACTACGGTACCAGTCTCACCCGAAGGCTTAGGTTGACCAGTAGCTTAGGTGAACCATATGATACCCATCTCGCCTTGTACCATTTTTGCCAACCCCAGATGGGACGTCACAACGTCGTCCACTTATTCCAGGTACCTATTTACAGCTAGGTGAACTGAGGCTAACACATGAAAGGAGACAAGCCCAATTTGTCTCCGCCCGGCCGGGGGATTGAACCCCCGATCCCTCGTGTGTGAGACGAGAGCGCTACCTACTAGGCTACGGGCTGTGTGTGACTGTGTGTGTGACTGTGTGTGTGTGTGTGTGTGTGTGTGTGATTTAGCAACGATGAAGGATTTTTTTCCGTGCGTGTCTATGATAATATAAAGACGCGGAAGAGGTATGTCCCGCGATGTGCAGTTATAAGGAAAGGCGTCTTAAGGGGAGATGGGCCGTTTTTCTGGTCCCCTTTCTTCCTCATGGTTATTCCCATTAGTTTTGAGATTTCAAGACGTTTGCCCCATTACTTTGTCGATTTTAAGACCTTTCGCCCCATTTCTTTGTCAATGTTAAGACCTTTCGTGCCCTTTAGGCGTCTGTTTTCCTGGCGAGCGATAGAGAGCATGTAATTGTGGAGGAACCGGCCTTCGGCCGTGACATTTTTCTAACGAAAAATGTACAAATTAATCTCGAAGAGGGATCTAATGGATGTGTTTTTAAGTTTGATGGAGGTCTACGGAGGAAACTAAAAATATAAATGAATATATAAATAAATAGACCCAACAAAATAACCACTGTCCCTTAAGGGGAGGATATTAGTTGATTCCCTAGACTTCCATCAAGCTTAATAATACTCTCCCTAGACCCCCTTTCAAGATATATTTGTACATTTTTCGGTAGAAAAATTTCCCGGCCGAAGGCCGGTTCGCCTTAAATTACAGGCTCGCTATCGCTCGCCAGGAAAAAATCGACACCTAAATGGCACGAATGGTCTTAAAATTGACAGAAATGGGGGAAGGGGTCTTAAAATCGCCAAACTAATTGGGCGAACGTCTTAAAATCTCAAAAGCAATGGGGCTAGACATGAGGGAGAAAGGGGTCAAGAAAAAAGTCCCTCAAGTGGAAATCTCCCCTTGACTGTGGGAAGCCAACGATATAAACGACGTGGATCTGTGGGGAGAAAGAGGCCTACTACAGATTCAAGAAGAGAACAACGCTTATAAAGTCCGTTCATTTTAAGGGGAGTTTTTTTTAGTTTGGTCTCTAGATAGCCATCAAGCTTAAGATTACACCCCCTTGAGCCTCTTGCAAGATAAAGTTGTACATTTTTCGGTCGAAAAATGTCCCGGTTGAAAGCCGGTTCCTCTTAAATTACAGGCTCGCTATCGCTCGCCAGGATAAAATCGACACCTAAATTGCACGAAAGGTCTTAAAATTGACGGAAATGGGGCGAAAGTTTTAAAAATCGCCAAACTAATGGGGCGACTGTCTTAAAATTTCAAAAGCAATGGGGCTAAACATGAGGGAGAAAGGGGTCCAGAAAAAAAATCCCTCAAGTCGATATCTCCCCTTAAGTTGGGCAGAAATTGTAACCTATAACTTCCGTTGCTCAAAAATGGCTAGAGCAAATGAGCTGTCAATTTCCACACCTATTCCCAAGCCAAGTCTTCCTATTTGGTATAAATATTAGCTCGATTACACTCAAAAGTCCTTTTTGGGTTATGATAGGTTAGGGGGTTATGATCTCTGCCCAACCTAGAATGAACAGACTATAGTAGTTTTAGATGTTTGTCTGTGTCCAAACCTTCACTACTATGAAGCCTGTATGGCCTCTAATGATGGTTTGAATTATTATGTGGTTGAAATGTGTACTCATAATCTTCAAGGATTTAAGTTAAGTTAGGTTACATCAGGTTTAGTTAGGTTAAGGGGGGTGACCTGCTTTTTTTTTTTCTCTGGGTTGTATCCATTCGGCCCCATTCAGCCTACTGTTTTAAGACGTTTATCCCCATCCAGGTGTCGATTTATACCTGGCGAGCGATAGCAAGCCACCATATTTTGGATAATATATTAGACAGCTGGCTAAATTTGTTCATTTTTCGATAGAAAACATGTCTCCATAAAATGTCTCCATAAAATGCTGGCTTGCTATCGCTCGCCAGGAAAAAATCGACACCTGGATGGAGATAAATGTCGTAAAACAGTAGGCTGAATGGGGCCGAATGGATACAACCAAGAAAGAGAAGAACAAAAAACAGGTAACCCACTTTAAATTGAGTAATATTAGGTATACTCTGTGGGCCTCAGTGGTATTGGAAGAAGTCATTTGTTTAACTAGTTGTTGGCTAATTTAATTGAAAACGAGACTAATTGTGTACTGCCCAATTTGGTTTCAGTCGAGAGAGAGAGAGAGAGAGAGAGAGAGCATTCTTGGAAAGGCAACGGAACCAGATAGAGATGGAATGGCAAGAAACTGTGTCGGAAACGCAAGAATATGTAGGCTTATATGACCTATGTGGGAGGTGATGTGTGTGTGTGTGTATGTATGTGTGTGGTGTGTGTGTGTGTGTGTGTCCTTTGTGGGAGAGGGCTGTGTGAGTGTATGTTGTTTGTTTATGTGTGTGTATGTGCGCGCGCGTGTGTCTGTTGGAGGTGATGGGTGTGTGTGTTTGTTATGTGGGTGCGAGTGTGGACGATGAGGACGTTGTGAGTGTTTTTCATGTGTGTGTGTGTTCGGAAGTATGTAGGGATAGGTCTCGTGTGTGTGTGGGAGGTGATGGCTGTGTGTGTGTGTGTTTATTTATTTGTTGGTGTGTGAGTGGTGACGATGGTGTGAGTGTGTGTGTGTCAGTTTATTTGTGTGCATGTGTAAGTGTCTGTTTCTTTTATTGTTTATGTGTGGTGAGGACTGAGTGTATGTGTGGTTGTTGTGAAGTTCCTGTGTGTGTGTGTGTGTTATTATTTTGTCGCAATAGCGTGTCTGTGTGTGTGATGGTATTATGTGTGTGTGCATGTATGTGTGTTGTGATTGTACTGTATGTGTATTTTATGATGTGTGTGATGTAGTGTTTTCGTAGGAGTATGTGAATCAAGAGAAGTATGGATGTTGAGTATAATACTGAATGAGTAACTGATGCTTCATGTGTGATATTAGGATGTTGTGTGGGTGGTTATGATGTGTTATTTATACCTCTGTTTTTGTTATTTCTACCTCTGTTTTTGTTATTTCTACCTCTTTTTTTGTTATTTCTAACTTTGTTTTTGTTATTTCTACCTCTTTTTTGTTATTTCTAAACAAAAATTGTTATTTCTACCTTTGTTTTTGTTATTTTTAACTCTTTTTTTTTATTTCTAACTTTGTTTTTGTTATTTCTACCTCTGTTTTTGTTATTTCTACCTCTTTTTTGTTATTTCCAACTTTGTTTTTGTTATTTCTACCTCTTTTTTTGTTATTTCTAACTTTGTTTTTGTTATTTCTAACTTTGTTTTTGTTATTTCTACCTCTTTTGTTATTTCTAACTTTGTTTTTGTTATTTCTAACTTTAGTTTTGTTATTTCTAACTTTGTTTCTGTTATTTCTACCTTTGTTTTTGTTTTTTGTTTCTACCTTTGTTTTATCTTGCCTTGTTGTTTGGATTCCTTGGTCCGCGTACTCTATATAGCGATAGCATTGAGGTTATAATGTAGATTGTAGGTGCCAACCGAGCAGGGCAGTACCCTATCATAAGGAGTTGCTGGAACTCCTGTTTCATTTGTCTGGCTTCCCCCACTGTTTATATTTGTGCCTCACTTTTTTTTCTTTTTTCATGTGAGTGAGGGAGACAAAGGCAGAACTGCCTGTGGCGAGTGCCTCCCCCAGAGTTGAAAGAGTGACAGGGCCAAAATCAAGAGACGTTCGAGCCAAAATGCCTGAACACACTGAGTTTGAAGCAATAAAATTCATAGGAAGAGGGAAAAACTGATTCTGGGAGAGATTTCCATAGATCAGCTGTTGAATAGAAGAAAGATTAAGAATAACGTTTCACTCTTGGGTTGGAGAGTTGCACAGATTAGGGGTGGAATTGTATTGCAAGACGGGTGCTCTACGAAGAGGGGGTGGTATACACTGAGAGAGCTCTGAGGAACACTGATTATTGTAATAGCGGTAGAATAGTGAAAGAGATGCAACATTGCGGCGAAGAGAGAGAGACTGCAGATAATTGGTGAGTGGACGTGAGTTAATGAGACGAAAGGCTTTCCTTTCTACTTTTTCTACAAGTGCTGTGTGTGAGGATCCTCCCCAAATGTGTAAACAACACTCAATACATGGACGCACTGTGCCCCTGTACAGAGCAAGAAGCTGTACAGGGGTAAAGAACCACCGGGGGCGGTTGAGCACACACAGCTTCTGGGAAGCTGTTTTAGCAATAGTAGTAATATGATCTTTCCAAGTGAGATTACTGTAGAAGAAAAAGAGACACCAAGAATATATAGAGATGATGAAGGGTTAATTTGTATGTTTTTGAAGAGTACGGTACCGGTAAGTCACCTACAGAGAGTAATCCAGGGTATAGTGTCCTCATAATTAGCAAGGCCTCGCTCTTGACACCTTGAGGGGAGATGGGTCGTTTTTTCTGGTCCCCCCATCTTCCTCGTGTTTAGTCCCATTAGTTTTCAGATTTTAAGACGTTCGCCCCATTAGTTTGGTGATTTTAACACCTTTTGCCCCATTTCGTTGTCAATGTTAAGACCTGTTCGTACCATTTAGGTGTCGTTTTTTCCTGGCGAGCGATAGCGAGCGTGTAATTTTAAGGGAAATCGGTCTTCGGCCGGGACATTTTTCTACCGAAAATGTACAAATATACTGTATTTTGAAGGAAGTCTAGGTTTTTTTTTTTTTTTTTTTTTTTTTTCTTTTTTTTTTTTTTTTTTTTTTTAAAGCTTGATGGAGGTCTAGCGACGAAACTAAATCATAAATTAATAAATGGATTAACAGACCAAAACAAAACGGCCATTGTCCCCTTAACCCCTTCAGCACCATGACTTCTTTTTACCTTAGATTCTGGCCAGATTTAGACGATATTCAGTTTAAGAAGGACCTATGTTACTGAGAGGGTTTATTGAGATTGTGTTTAGCCATTTGAGTCGCATAGTAGGTCGCTTACAAACTAAGGAAAATTGTCTAAGGGTAACCCCAATATGATGAAAATTACGTAATGGTGGTGAAGGGGTTAAGAATCATGACGCGTGTTGACAGTTTATTCTGGCTGGTGTTAATGGTGGTGAAGGGGTTAAGAATCATGACGTGTTTTGACAGTTTATTCTGGCTGGTGTTAATGGTGGTGAAGGGGTTAAGAATCATGACGTGTTTTGACAGTTTATTCTGGCTGGTGTTAATGGTGGTGAAGGGGTTAAGAATCATGACGCGTTTTGACAGTTTATTCTGGCTGGTGTTAATGGTGGTGAAGGGGTTAAGAATCATGACGCGTTTTGACAGTTTATTCTGGCTGGTGTTAATGGTGGTGAAGGGGTTAAGAATCATGACGTGTTTTGACAGTTTATTCTGGCTGGTGTTAATGGTGGTGAAGGGGTTAAGAATCATGACGCGATTTGACAGTTTATTCTGGCTGGTGTTAATGGTGGTGAAGGGGTTAAGAATCATGACGTGTTTTGACAGTTTATTCTGGCTGGTGTTAATGGTGGTGAAGGGGTTAAGAATCATGACGTGTTTTGACAGTTTATTCTGGCTGGTGTTAATGGTGGTGAAGGGGTTAAGAATCATGACGCGTTTTGACAGTTTATTCTGGCTGGTGTTAATGGTGGTGAAGGGGTTAAGAATCATGACGCGTGTTGACAGTTTATTCTGGCTGGTGTTAATGGTGGTGAAGGGGTTAAGAATCATGACGCGTGTTGACAGTTTATTCTGGCTGGTGTTAATGGTGGTGAAGGGGTTAAGAATCATGACGCGTGTTGACAGCTTATTCTGGCTGGTGTTAATGGTGGTGAAGGGGTTAAGAATCATGACGCGTTTTGACAGTTTATTCTGGCTGGTGTTAATGGTGGTGAAGGGGTTAAGAATCATGACGTGTTTTGACAGTTTATTCTGGCTGGTGTTAATGGTGGTGAAGGGGTTAAGAATCATGACGCGATTTGACAGTTTATTCTGGCTGGTGTTAATGGTGGTGAAGGGGTTAAGAATCATGACGTGTTTTGACAGTTTATTCTGGCTGGTGTTAATGGTGGTGAAGGGGTTAAGAATCATGACGTGTTTTGACAGTTTATTCTGGCTGGTGTTAATGGTGGTGAAGGGGTTAAGAATCATGACACGTTTTGACAGTTTATTCTGGCTGGTGTTAATGGTGGTGAAGGGGTTAAGAATCATGACGCGTGTTGACAGTTTATTCTGGCTGGTGTTAATGGTGGTGAAGGGGTTAAGAATCATGACGCGTGTTGACAGTTTATTCTGGCTGGTGTTAATGGTGGTGAAGGGGTTAAGAATCATGACGCGTGTTGACAGCTTATTCTGGCTGGTGTTAATGGTGGTGAAGGGGTTAAGAATCATGACGCGTTTTGACAGTTTATTCTGGCTGGTGTTAATGGTGGTGAAGGGGTTAAGAATCATGACGCGTTTTGACAGTTTATTCTGGCTGGTGTTAATGGTGGTGAAGGGGTTAAGAATCATGACGTGTTTTGACAGTTTATTCTGGCTGGTGTTAATGGTGGTGAAGGGGTTAAGAATCATGACGTGATTTGACAGTTTATTCTGGCTGGTGTTAATGGTGGTGAAGGGGTTAAGAATCATGACGTGTTTTGACAGTTTATTCTGGCTGGTGTTAATGGTGGTGAAGGGGTTAAGAATCATGACGTGTTTTGACAGTTTATTCTGGCTGGTGTTAATGGTGGTGAAGGGGTTAAGAATCATGACGCGTTTTGACAGTTTATTCTGGCTGGTGTTAATGGTGGTGAAGGGGTTAAGAATCATGACGCGTGTTGACAGTTTATTCTGGCTGGTGTTAATGGTGGTGAAGGGGTTAAGAATCATGACGCGTGTTGACAGTTTATTCTGGCTGGTGTTAATGGTGGTGAAGGGGTTAAGAATCATGACGCGTGTTGACAGCTTATTCTGGCTGGTGTTAATGGTGGTGAAGGGGTTAAGAATCATGACGCATTTTGACAGTTTATTCTGGCTGGTGTTAATGGTGGTGAAGGGGTTAAGAATCATGACGCGTTTTGACAGTTTATTCTGGCTGGTGTTAATGGTGGTGAAGGGGTTAAGAATCATGACGTGTTTTGACAGTTTATTCTGGCTGGTGTTAATGGTGGTGAAGGGGTTAAGAATCATGACGCGATTTGACAGTTTATTCTGGCTGGTGTTAATGGTGGTGAAGGGGTTAAGAATCATGACGTGTTTTGACAGTTTATTCTGGCTGGTGTTAATGGTGGTGAAGGGGTTAAGAATCATGACGTGTTTTGACAGTTTATTCTGGCTGGTGTTAATGGTGGTGAAGGGGTTAAGAATCATGACGCGTTTTGACAGTTTATTCTGGCTGGTGTTAATGGTGGTGAAGGGGTTAAGAATCATGACGCGTTTTGACAGTTTATTCTGGCTGGTGTTAATGGTGGTGAAGGGGTTAAGAATCATGACGTGTTTTGACAGTTTATTCTGGCTGGTGTTAATGGTGGTGAAGGGGTTAAGAATCATGATGCGTTTTGACAGTTTATTCTGGCTGGTGTTAATGGTGGTGAAGGGGTTAAGAATCATGACGCGTTTTGACAGTTTATTCTGGCTGGTGTTAATGGTGGTGAAGGGGTTAAGAATCATGACGTGTTTTGACAGTTTATTCTGGGTGGTGTTAATGGTGGTGAAGGGGTTAAGAATCATGACGCGTTTTGACAGTTTATTCTGGCTTGTGTTAATGGTGGTGAAGGGGTTAAGAATCATGACGCGTTTTGACAGTTTATTCTGGCTGGTGTTAATGGTGGTGAAGGGGTTAAGAATCATGATGCGTTTTGACAGTTTATTCTGGCTGGTGTTAATGGTGGTGAAGGGGTTAAGAATCATGATGTGTTTTGACAGTTTATTCTGGCTGGTGTTAATGGTGGTAAAGGGGTTAAGAATCATGACGTGTTTTGACAGTTTTTTCTGGCTGGTGTTAATGGTGGTGAAGGGGTTAAGAATCATGACGTGTTTTGACAGTTTATTCTGGCTGGTGTTAATGGTGGTGAAGGGGTTAAGAATCATGACGCATTTTGACAGTTTATTCTGGCTGGTGTTAATGGTGGTGAAGGGGTTAAGAATCATGACGCGTTTTGACAGTTTATTCTGGCTGGTGTTAATGGTGGTGAAGGGGTTAAGAATCATGATGCGTTTTGACAGTTTATTCTGGCTGGTGTTAATGGTGGTGAAGGGGTTAAGAATCATAACGCGTTTTGACAGTTTATTCTGGCTGGTGTTAATGGTGGTGAAGGGGTTAAGAATCATGACGCGTTTTGACAGTTTGTTCTGGCTGGTGTTAATGGTGGTGAAGGGGTTAAGAATCATGACGTGTTTTGACAGTTTATTCTGGCTGGTGTTAATGGTGGTGAAGGGGTTAAGAATCATGACGTGTTTTGACAGTTTATTCTGGCTGGTGTTAATGGTGGTAAAGGGGTTAAGAATCATGACGTGTTTTGACAGTTTATTCTGGCTGGTGTTAATGGTGGTGAAGGGGTTAAGAATCATGACGTGTTTTGACAGTTTATTCTGGCTGGTGTTAATGGTGGTGAAGGGGTTAAGAATCATGACGTGTTTTGACAGTTTATTCTGGCTGGTGTTAATGGTGGTGAAGGGGTTAAGAATCATGACGTGTTTTGACAGTTTATTCTGGCTGGTGTTAATGGTGGTGAAGGGGTTAAGAATCATGACGTGTTTTGACAGTTTATTCTGGCTGGTGTTAATGGTGGTGAAGGGGTTAAGAATCATGACGCGTTTTGACAGTTTATTCTGGCTGGTGTTAATGGTGGTGAAGGGGTTAAGAATCATGACACGTTTTGACAGTTTATTCTGGCTGGTGTTAATGGTGGTGAAGGGGTTAAGAATCATGACGTGTTTTGACAGTTTATTCTGGCTGGTGTTAATGGTGGTGGAGGGGTTAAGAATCATGACGTGTTTTAACAGTTTATTCTGGCTGGTGTTAATGGTGGTGAAGGGGTTCAGAATCATGACGCGTTTTGACAGTTTATTCTGGCTGGTGTTAATGGTGGTGAAGGGGTTAAGAATCATGACGCGTTTTGACAGTTTATTCTGGCTGGTGTTAGACAATTATACACAGTTTAGGAAGAAGCTGTCAGAGCTAGAGATGATTCATATAGTTTTAACCCTATTATGTGCAGGGCGGGCCAATTTGGTGCCTCCCAGTTTTACTCCATTAGCTTGGAGATTTTAAGACGTTTCATTGCGTTAGTTTGGCGATTATATGATGCTTCAACCCAATAAGGTGTCGATTTTTCCTGGGCGAGCGAAAGCGAGCCCGCAATTTGGGAGAAACCGGCCTTTGGTCGGGACATTTTTCTACCGAAAAATGTACACATTTAGCTTGAAGGGGGTCTGGGGGACGTTTTTTTAGCTTGAAGGGGGTTTGGAGAGGCGTTTTTCCAAGTCTAGCAGGTAAACTAAAAACACATTGTTCGAAAATAGATAAAACAAATAAAAACTTCAATTATAATTAAACAAAATACCATAATAACCCCCAAGACGTTGCACCAAATAGTGTTAACTTCTCATGCTTTCTATCATTAGACGATGTTGTGCAGTGTCGGAGGAACTTATTGGGGCTAGAGAGTTCATTGAGATAGTTATTTTGTCTATATTATTGGTTCATTGAGATAGTTCTTTAGTCTATATTATTGGTTCGTTTTAACTTCTCATTCTGGCTACTATTAGACGATTTTATGCACTGTCAGGAACTTTTCGGGGCTAGAGGGTTAATTGAGATAGTTCTTTCGTCTATATTATTGGTTCTTTCGTCTATATTATTGATTCTTTCGTCTATAGTATTGGTTTTTTCGTCTATAGTATTGGTTCTTTCGTCTATATTATTGATTCTTTCGTCTATATTATTGATTCTTTCGTCTATAGTATTGATTCTTTCGTCTATATTATTGGTTCTTTCGTCTATAGGCTCTACTTCGTTCTCTGTGTTCCTCCTTTTTTTTTCTCTCCGTCTGTTCTTCCTCCCCTCTCTCTCCCTCCTTCAGTTTTGTCCTTCCTTCCCTCCCTCCCTCCTTCAGTGAGACCATCTATTTCCTCCTGTCGCCCCACTCGTCTCTCAACCTGTCTACCTTTTTCTCAACCTCGCTTTCTTTTTCTCAACCTCGCTTTCATTTTCTCAACCTCGCTTGCTTTTTCCTCAACTCTGCTTGCTTTTTCTCAACCCTGCTTGCTTGTTCTCAACCCTGCTTGCTTTTTCTCAACCCTGCTTGCTTTTTCTCAACCTTGCTTGCTTTTTCTTCTACCTTGCTTTCTTTTTCTCAAACTCGCTTGCTTGTTCTCAACCTCGCTTTCTTTTTCTCAACCTCGCTTGCTTGTTCTCAACCTCCCTTGCTTGTTCTCAACCTTGCTTGCTTTTTTTCAACCTTGCTTGCTTTTTTTCAACCTTGCTTGCTTTTTCTCAACCTCGCTTGCTTTTTCTCAACCTCGCTTGCTTTATCTCAACCTTGTTTTTTGTACAACCTCTCCCTTTTTTCTTTTGCTCAACCATTTCTCCGTTTTTCTGAACTTCTCTTTGTTTTTGTATTTAACTTCAGTATGGTAGGTATAATGGTGGACTTTTGTGTGGTAGGTAAAGTGTAATATGGTAGGTAAACTGTAGTATGGTAGGTAGACTATTTTGTAGGTAGAGTGTGGTAGGTAGACTATTTTGTAGGTAGAGTGTGGTAGGTAGACTATTTTGTAGGTAGAGTGTGGTAGGTAGACTGTAGTACGGTATGGTAGGTAGAGTGTGGTAGGTATAGTGTAGTATGGTAGGTATAGTGTAGTATTGAAGGTTGAATGTGGTAGGTATAGTGTAGTGTGGTAGGTATAGTTATGTTAGGTAGAGTGTGGTAGGTAGAGTATAGTACGGTATGTTAGGTAGAGTGTGGTAGGTAGAGTATAGTACGGTATGTTAGGTAGAGTGTAGTATGGTAGGTATAGTGTATTATGGTAGGTATAGTGTAGTATTGAAGGTTGAATGTGGTAGGTAGAGTGTAGTATGGTAGGTAGAGTGTAGTATGGTAGGTATAGTGTAGTATTGAAGGTTGAATGTGGTAGGTAGAGTGTAGTATGGTAGGTAGAGTGTAGTATGGTAGGTAGAGTGTGGTAGGTAGAGTATAGTATGTTAGGTAGAGTGTAGTATGGTAGGTAGAATGTGGTAGGTAGACTAGTATGATAGGTAGAGTGTGGTAGAATAACTATAAGCTATCTCTCCAGAGTGGTGGAGGACGGGTGGCCATCTCCCTCCCGCTAGGTTATGACAGGAGGCCTCGCGGGTGGTCGTACAGACAGACAGACAGGAGGACAGGCACGGGTGGTAGGGAAGCAGGGATGGTAGTAAGGCAGGCAAGGATGGCAGAGAGGTAGGCAGGAGAGGCACGGGTGGTTGGCAGGAAGAGAGGCAGGGATGGTATGGAGGCAGGCACAAGTGGTAGGGAAGCAGGAAGGAAGAGAGGCAGCAGGCACGGGTGGTAGGGAGGCAAGCAGGAAGAGAGGCAGGGATGGTAGGAAGGCAGGCAGGATGACAGAGAAGCAGGCAAGAGTGGTAGAGAGGCAGGCAGGAAGCGAGGCAAGGATGGTAGGGAGGCAGCGGGCACATGCAAGGGTGGTAGGGAGGCAGGTAGGAAGGAAGGCATGGATGGCAGAGAGGCAAGGGGGGGAGGCAGGGGTGGCAGTAAGGCAGGTTGACAGATGGACGGAGATGAAAGTAAGGCAGGAGCAAAAGGCAAGGATAGAGGAAGGCAGGCAAGTAAGGCAGAGATGGAAGGAAGGTAGGACAGGTAGAGTAGAAAGGCTTGAGCTTAAATAAACAATAATACCTTGATGTTCTACCCTGGAGGTATACTGTAGGTGCCCAGTAGGAGACTAATTACCAAGGGTTCTTAGGGAAGAAGGGTCGTTTGTCTGGTCCCCCTTCTTCCTGATGTTTAGCCTCATTCATTTTGATATTTTATGACGTTTGCCCTATTAGTTTGTCGATTTTAAGACGTTTCGCCCCATTTCTTAAAACCTTTCGTGCCATTTGGATATCGATTTTCTTCCTGGCGAGCAATTGCGAGCATGTAATTTAGGAGGAAAAAAAAGGTAGGTAACGTGAAAGCTAGGATGCAAAACTTTAGAGTAAGACTGCAAGCTTATGAAACCCTTGAGGAAATTGACGCTTTTTGACAGTTTATTCTGGCTATCATAAGAGGATTTTATGCTGTTTAGGAAGGACCTCTATGAATCTAAGGGGCCAAAGCCAACCCAATTATGACTGACTCCCATTGATCCTTCCTGAGCTGTATAAAATCGTATAATAATATCTATAATAAACTGTCAAAATGCGTCATAATCCTCAAGGGGTTAAGAGAAAGGAAAGGCATATGGAATGGATAATCCTATATTGGGTGGCTGTAAGGGGGACCCCACCTGTTGATCTTACCTGTACAAGAGCGAGGCAAAGTGGAAATGGTGAAGGAGGGACGATACTTTAGAGTGAGACTGTACACACACACACACACACACACACACGAGCAAGGCAAGGTAGGTAACTAACAGGAAAGCCGGGATGGAGAGAGAATGGATGGAGGAAAGAGTCAGGAATATCGGATGACAGAGAGGCAGGAAGGGTGGCACAGTAGTGGTAGTGGGACAGTAACAGGGTGGTGGTAGGGAGACAGTAATAGGGAGGGTGACAGGGAGACAGTAATAGGGAGGGTGGCAAGGGGACAGTTGGCTATGAAGGGTGGTAGGGAAGGGGTAGGGTGGTGGCAGGGGACAGTATTTTGGGAGGTTGATAGGGGGAAAGTAGGCTAGGAAGGGTGGTAGGGAAGAGGTAGGGTGATGGCAGGGAAGGAGTAGGGTGGTGGTAGGGAAGGGGTAGGGTGGTGGTAGGGAAGGGGTAGGGTGGTGGCAGGGAGACAGTAGGCTATGAAGGCTGGTAAGGAAAGTAGGGTGGTGGCAGGGAAGGGGTATGGTGGTAAGGAAAGGGTCGGGTGGTGGCAGGGTGACAGTAATAGGGTGTTGGTAGGGAAGGGGTAGTAGGCTGTGAAGGGTGGTAAGGTGGTGGTAAGGAAAGGGTAGAGTGGTGGCAGGGGGGACAGTAGACTATGAAGGGTGGTAGGGAAGGGGTAGGGTGGTGGCAGAGGACAGTATTTGGGAGGGTGACAAGGGGACAGTAGGCGAAATAAAGTATGGTTTAGGAATACAAACGTAATGCTTGTGTGGTAAACTATCAATGGAAGTTAAATATTACTAAGCTATAATGAATCAAATAAATAAATCTAAATGAAAACTACTCCATATCTAAATTGAATTCAATCTGAAACAAGCTAATTTATATCCAAAGGTCTCACATAATAAATTTATATATAGGGTAAGGTTATAAGGGTTAATATTAGCCAGGAATGAACTCACCAATAGTTCCACGTGGCAATGAGGCAAGGGAGAACGTTTTACCCAATATGGCGGTGGCCAATGGGGATCGAGACTTCGGTCCCGAGACAAGAGTCAAGTTAAAGAAAGAATATATGATTACATGGGAATGGAATTGATTATTATGCTTATCTGTCAGTCAGTCATGTGTCGATGAGAGTGTCGTGATGGTGTAGCTGTGTGTATTGCTGTATGTGTATTGTGATTAGAGGCACAAAAGCACGATCAACTGAGGGCGGAAAATTATATGTTAACTGGTTGGTGTTCGTGAAGGCTCTGGCGTTCCTCGAAAGCACACCTTGCTGCCTTGGCAAACCGCCAGGAGCCCAAATTATCGTACCGCATCTAGGTTGCTCTATACGATAAATTCATATATACTACATAAGACCATGGCAATATTGCTTAATAGCATATTAGGCCTTTTATAACTTAACTTATTTGCAATCATATAATATACGATCTACTCGTCCTACGTCGTGCTGTAGGAGCGATCGTGACGTCACAGAGACATACGAGATCACAAAAGAGTCATATTCTATCGTATTTATACGATACACTCCCCCCACAAAAAAAGACCTGAACCCCACCTTAAACCTAAAGTTGCCTAGAGGCTATCTTCTGACGCCACAAGTCGACGGTGCCAGCAGCAGCGCGTCTGGGACGCGTCCCGGTCCGAGAATGATCACCATCAGTAAGAGGTGAGCATCCTCGGACCCAGCAATAACAGGTGGAGCATCAGATTGCAATGCGGAATCGAGCTCCAAAGCGTACAAACGTGCGATAGGACGAACAGTAGTTCCAGTGGCTGTCTTCAATAGCGCCACCCGCTCTACAGAGTCTGCCCCCTTGTATACCTCCAACACGCGGCCCAATTTCCAGTATAAACGAGGACCATCTTCTTTAATTAAAACAACTTCACCAACTGTAGGTGCCGTTGGTCTACCAGAGGGAGTAACACTCCTTTCCCTCAATGCTAGCAGATATTCACTAATCCACCGTTTCCTAAAATCCTCGATTATCCTGGATATATACTGGTATCTCTTAGACACCTCAGAGTACAACGAGGGATCCTCTAACTCTACTATGGATTGGAAATCAGATGGAAACGCAGTCAATGGTGTCCCATATAGCAAGTGAGCTGGCGTTAATGGTAGTGGTTCTTGCAGGTCGGTGTACACATATGTAAGCGGGCGATCATTCATGACTGCCTCTATCTCTGTGAGGACTGTCGTCAACTCACTCTTCTTTAATAGAACACGTCCTACAACCGCTCTTAGTCCTGACTTTACTATGCCGACACACCGTTCCCACATACCACCAAACCAAGGTGCCTTAACTGGAATGAACCTCCATTCACACTTCTTCTCTCCCAAAAAAGTGATGATAGTAGGATCACTACTCATATCCTTTAGATATTTTGATGCTTGGACATAAGTGGGAGCATTGTCGCTAAGAATGAGTTGAGGGAATGAACGACGGGCACAAAACCGTCTGAACGCCAGCATAAATTCTTCGCTAGACATATTATCACATAGTTCTAGGTGTACCGCTCGAGACTTTGCACAGGTAAACAATAATATATAAACATTCTCACTCTCCCTCGTCTTCAATGCCCCTGTGTAATCTAATCCTACCGCTTGGAAAGGTTCTACGTGCTTTACCAGGCATTCAGGTAGGGGTGGAACTGGTCCAGTTGCATATGGTTTACCTTTTAGTCTCTGGCATATTACACACTTTCTTACTACGCGTCGAGCTACTTGTCGAACTCTGGGTATTCACCATGTGAGACGTAAATTTGATATAATATGACATACCCCGTAGTGTTTTACTTCCCTATGTGCACGTATGATCAATAGATCAGTAAAGTGATGTCTTGTTGGCATAAGTATAGGGCGGTTTGTGCCGTCTGGTACACCCGACCACTTCAGGCGACCCTCACACCTGATGAGGCCATTGTCTAGGTGCTACCTTAGTTGACACACTATATTAGGCATTAATGTCTTATTCAAGCTTTTCAAGGATTCTAATTCATTGGAAAAGGTTTCTATTTGAACCAATTTGATCAAAGTTACTTCAGCTGCTTTAAATTCACGAGCATCAATGTTGTGACCCCTGTTGCAGAGTTGGCCTGTTACTTTAAGCTTGAGATTGGATACATATCGCAATACCCAAGTTACAACTCTGACTAGTTTATTATAGTCACCGAATCTTGCCCACTCTATGATTGGACCCGGTTGCTCATTTGGTTGGGCTGTAACTGCCACTGTTTCCAGTGGCAGAAGTCCCTCACCAACAGCATGCCATATCGTCCATTCACTTTCATGGAGCAGCCACTTTGGACCATGCCACCACAATTCGGACTTCATTAACTGGCTAGCCGTTATACCCCTAGTTATGAGATCACTAGGGTTTTCTTTTGTATTTACATAATGATAAGCAACATCTGGCAAAAGGGCTCTAATCTCATCTACCCTATTCCGCACATAAACTGGCAGAGACTTCTTGCTATGTATCCAGTTGAGTGCGACCTGACTATCGCACCATACGTGAACGATTTCAATATTTAATTCGCTCTCGTATGCTGCGCGTACATGTTGCACCAGACGTGCTAATAGCAGCATGGCAGTCAATTCCATTTTAGGGATAGTTACCTTTTTAACCGGGGCTACCTTGGCCCGGGCTGTAACTAAATGTGCCCCAAATGAAGTAACAACATATATGGCTACCCCGTATGCCGTGGCGCTAGCATCGCAAAATGTGTGTAACGTAGCGCCACCGAACGCCGCCACTTTACGAGGTATAGGTTTAGTACATAGGATAGCATATTCATTCAACAACAAAGTCCCTTGGTCATTCAGGTCCTCGGGCAAACTGTCATCCCATCCTAATTTACGTCTCCAAACTTCCTGCATTAGAATCCTAGCTCTTATGGTAACAGGTAATGCTAGACCCAAAGGATCAAAAAATTGTGCAACTTTGCTCAACAGACTTCTTTTTGTGTGCGCTCCTGTCTGCTGAGCAAAAGACCTTGTTTGAAAAGTTAGTATGTCATGTTTAGGTTGCCAGATCATCCCCAAATTTCTGGACTTTTCCTGGTTAAGAGATGCCGTACCGTCCACCTGTATTAAACTCTGAAGATCATCACTATTAGTAACCCACTCGCGGAGAAATAGTTGTGCATCCTCAAACAATCTGCGTGCTTGCCAGTATGCATATAACCAATCATCCTGACTATCGCTAGAACCCTGCAAATCGTCAATATATAATCCGCGAGATAGTTTACTTGTGTCCTCATGAGTGTCAGCTAGATGTTTTCTGATTGTGGCATTTAACAAAAACTGTGAGCACGTGGCCCCAAAGAGTACAACCCAAAAACGATATATTATGATTGGATTTTCAGAGTCGCTAATGTCGCTGAGCCAAAGAAAGCGGGGTAACATCTCTATCTTCCTCCTTTAGCTTGACCATCAAGAATGCTTTCTCAATGTCACTGATATAGGCGTACTTTCCCAGCCTAAACCGCAATAGATGTTGGGACAGGTCCGACACCATGGACGGACCTGTCAACAGGCAGTCATTTAGACTGGGTTGTTGACCTTGGTGGGCAGAACAGTCATACACCACCCGTATTGGTGTAGTGACGCTGTCTTTCCTTACCCAATGATGGGCCAGATAGTGAACCCTACCCTTCTTAAACGGTTCCTTGACATCGACTCTCTCAATAAAGCCCCTATCTTCATAACTCCGAAATACATCGTCATATGCCTGGCGCGTGCTCGGTTCGTTAGACAATTTACGCTGTAATGCGCGCAAACGACCTAATGCCAAACCATAGTTGGTAGGCAGGCTTTTCTCATTGTTCTTCCAGGGTAAACTAACTTTATATTGCTTGTCTGAGGCACAGTAGCACACAGACTCGTCAAACCTTTGTAGCGCAACTTCCGAGTCATAATCAGTCTCCATAGGATTAATGCCTATGTGATCCAATCTCCACAGTCGTTCCAGGTCGAACTCGGCAGCCATCTTAGGGTCACTAGGTTGGGAATCCTCCCTGCCCAACTCCTCTGCCGTGGTTACATTGACTCTATATATCGAGACCGTGTCGACCAGGACCTTTGACTGTGTAGTATGCACCTTTCCGCTCATGCAATATCCAAATTTAGTGGGGATTAAAATTACACCACACACCTTTTTAAATCCAGGGTATACTACTTCATAATAATGATCCACACCAAGTAGAACATGCACCTCACTCTGATTTCCCATGGGATCTGACAAGTTAACCCCTTTGCTACGTAATGCGTGTTCCACCTTCTTCACTCCTACAGATACATATTCTGGTAGGGTGTCTACTACGATACAAGTCATAAAGTACCGGTTTTTACGGTAGAAATATGAAATCTCCGCTATCTCGTAGTCTTGCTTATCAGTAACCCCTGTGAAGCCCTGTAATCGAAGAGTCTCAGCCCCTACGATTCGGTGCTTCAGTCCCACTAGTACGGACCTCTTTATAAAGGAACGTTGAGACCCTTGATCTAGAAGTACCCGACAAACTTTGTTACTGTCATTACCTTCCATGGGAATCTGTATTGTGGGCAATATAGTGGTGTCTTGCGTGCTACCTAGTGCCACAGTTGTAGTACCCTCTTTTTTGACGTCTTTGACTTTATCTGCTGT
Source organism: Lithodes maja (assembly GCA_037953745.1). Taxonomy (NCBI): domain Eukaryota; kingdom Metazoa; phylum Arthropoda; class Malacostraca; order Decapoda; family Lithodidae; genus Lithodes; species Lithodes maja. Next base: position 74,841 of record JBAKBP010008849.1, read on the forward strand.
AGGACACAACTTATCAAAGTGATGTCCTTTGCAGTGGCGACAGGGCTTTAAATATGTAGCAGTACATTGTCCCTGCTTACCATGTTCCCCACTTAGACAACCCACACATAGCTTCAATCTTTTCGCCTGTGCTAGTTTTGTCTCATTTGTTGGGTATTTTACGCAGAAACTCCATTTATGTTTGTTGTTACATAGCTTACATAGAATCTGAGCAGGTTTCTTATACACACCCTCTTTCTTTTCTTTAGTCCCCACTGTCATGCTTACTGTTCCCCTCTTCTCCACATCCTCACTCCCTCCCGACACATACATTCTCCCTTTGTTCAACTGTAGGTTATTGATCTCCTTACTGAACTGAGTTTTGAACTCCCCCAGCTCAAATGATCTTACCTTATCAAGTATTGCCATAGGAAGCTTCTGACGCAAGATAATGACTATCATTTCCTGTGTGGTAAGCCCTAGGGTGTCTAGTGATCGAGTATGGCACTCCATATTTGCCCTGAAGTTTGTCAACTCATCAACCTTATACTATGGTTCTGCGAGCCCCAACAAGGCAACGACATGGGCCATCTTCAACTGCTCTCTATCCCCATATGTGGACTCTAATAAGTGTACCGCTTCAAGATAACTACCACCCACAACTGAAAAATCCTCTATTAAATGTAAGGCCTCTCCTTCCATTTGTCCCTTCAGATAGTGAAACTTGCGGACATTATCCAAAGAGGATTCATGAACCGTAGACCGAAATACGTCCCAAAAAGCTAACCACTCCGTTAACTTGCCCCCAAATTTAGGAAGATTGAGCTTTGGGAGGTGTACAGTATATTTTGGGTCAGCCCTTCTATGGGCCTCATTATCGCCTCCCTTCTTACTCGCGACAGCACGCTGTAATAGGTACTTCGCTCTAAAGACAGGTTCGTCATGGAGGGCGCGATTATCACACTCTGTAACTATCTCTTCCTCCTCTATCATGTCAGCCACAATCACCTCACTCAGAGCCGTAATACGACCGTGGGTAGCCTGGACGTTTTCTAATCTAGCCTCCAATTCCTCTAGTTCAGCAGTAGTGATGAAAGTGTTGACGTCCACAATTAGCCTATTTAATACTCCCCGAAGTCCCGCCCTTTGATTTTTAGGGGCTTTGATCAGCACCCCACTAGACGGTGTCTCTTGTTACGACCGGGCACTCGGGTACACTAGGGCTCTTACACAGGACTCGAGTATGGCTCGCTGCCACAACGGAAACACACGATCCCAACCCCAGAGTACTGCCAGCCGAACAAAAAACGCCACTACCCTCCAGAGTTCTATCTGCTATAACGGGGTATACAAGAACTCGGTACTAGCGTTTCACACAACAGACTAATAACAAGACGGGAGTTATCTAGTCTGGTCAACAATCAAACAAAGAAGAAAGTACTACAACACTAAAGAATAGTGTTGGCCGAAGCCGAAGTAATCCACCCTTGAACTAAGAACTTAAGAAGTCCTCCACCCTCTACTTCGGATCGGCACTATTACGTTACGTTAAACAATAGTCCTCGAGCATCAAGCAAGGAATCTTCTGATAATATTATTAGTTAGATGCTTCTCGAATACTCATAAGAAGTAAGTATCGGATTTTGAACAGCAATTTAATGAATAACTCACCGGTAATTAAAGGCTTTAAATTGACATAAGAAGAATTATAAGAATAAGCAATAGGATATGGCAAACATTAAGAAGAAGTACTCCGACAATGCACTGGCAATAGCCTACTAAGATTGTGCTCGTGGGCCACTAATCTCTGAAGTAGCTAAGCGTGCCACACATGAAATCAATAATGCTTAAACAATAATATACATAAGGAGAAGCTTCAATACTATGCTGTATCTGCTGGTCGAGCAAAGTCTAGCTGGGATATCTAAGGTTAAGAGACAATGGCTGAGCAAGCGGCTCGTAGCCTAGCGAGGTCCTTAAGACTGTGCGGCCAAATTACGGTAATTGACGGGATGCTCTCTTGAGAGATCCAGATCACTAGTATCTGGTTCTCTCCTGGCGATCCTCTCAAAGTCAAGCAAATGAGATAGCACAGTGTTGGGTGGCACAGGCAAAAGCCCTCACTCGCAACACAGTGCTAAACTCCCACGGTACACAGTCAGAAAGACCACCTAGGCGTTCCACGTCTCCGTTGCAATTGTACTGGTTCAACCGCAACCTAGTACTCATAGGAAATCACAACTCAGAAACCCTATCCCAGTCTAGCATTGCCTAAACCAGCAGAAAACAGGAACATGAATAATCGCACACAGGGAAATGCATATACGAGTGCAACAAACATCAATCAATCCTATTCTAGTTAACCCTTCCAAAAATAGGCTATCTAACAGGCACTTATCTCGTGAGAACTCAAGCGATAATACTTTGGCTGACTAAATCTGCACCAAAGGGGTCATGGAGGTTAAACAGGGACGAGAAGAGAAGAAGATAGGCTGTTCAGAGAGTAGAGAAAGTTCACATCAGTCGGAAGAATATGGATAGTTGCAAGGGATATGAGAAGTCGCTTTGCCTGATGAGTTCTGAAGAAATGGTGGCAAGAACCTCTCTTTTTATACTCGGCCCTCTAGCGGCATATCTCAAACTACTTAAGGACCGCCCACTGGCAATCATGACGTCATATTCTCTCTCAATCTGGGATCGACAAAGAACTTCCCACGCGCTGAAAGGGAGGAAGGGAGGAGGGAGGAGGGAATTAGGCCTACCGGCCCGCGTGGCGCACTCACTGATCCCCGTTACGTAATATCTCTCTCTCTCTCCTCTCATCATTACATATAAGTCCCACACACAATACTTATATCTAATGATATAAAATAGAACTCGTTGACTTAGAAGAAAACAAAATACATAATGATAATACTTATAGTACAACGGTTCACATAAACTGAGTTAGGAAACTCTACACAGACTACAGCCAAAGTTCCTGCCCTGACGATCCTAGCGAGAGTGGGGCCTGACTGGGCGTTCTGTACAGCATGCTCATACTCGACATGCGTCACACCTCCCCCAAGATTTTACTTGCTCAACCCTGAGCTAAAATCTGATATACAGAACCCCATCAAACCCCTCACACCCAGCGACCGCATGGCACTAAAACAACGCTGAGTTTATCACTAAAACACATCTTATATAAAAAAAAAATTCACATTTCATAACTCCTCCCAACAATAGTAAAAGACATAATATCATGCTCCCAGAGCGAGCTTACAGCAGCTCAGCCGTTTGATAGTTCGTGGACTACTCAAACACTATAGGCTATGACAAACTTATACAATTATCTATATCAAAAAGAAAGAGTTTTTATATGATTTTTATATTTTAATATGTTTTTTTCCGGCTGCACTATAAGGGCAGCCTATTTTCTTCTATACCAAACGCTCAACAATCCTGCTTTACGACCCAATACGCTGGGCTACAACCGCGAGCCAACAAGCACCAAGCGCAAAATACTACTCAAACCAAAGCAGGAGGCTACCCGTGTGTCAATCTACCCAGGATCATATACCCCTGAACGACCACATGCAACCTCGTTGTCACAACCGGCAATATGGCTTATGTCCAGGTTATATACCAATAACCTTAGTGACCACCTGGTCAGCCTCATATTCCGATTGTGAAACTGGTCCAAGATCTCGAGAGGGTAATGATCTGGGTAAACTACACCGACCGGACCATAGGCTGGAACATAGATCTCGAAATGCCCCAGCGCATCATTGTCCTTTTCACTTTCATTCATCAGGCTCTGACACGTTGCTGGTGCATTCTTAAGTCCGTCAGGCATAACATTGCACTGGTAGGTACTCCCGTCCACAACAAAACCACATACCTCTTTAGCACGCTCGGACAAAGTTACAAGCAACGACCACTCACGACATTCCTTATCCCTCAGACCCTTCGTCCACACGTAATCCAGCTCTGCTTGCACCATAGGCTGTCGAGCAGGATTTATACGGTAGGGAATTAAACTGAGCCTTGCACTATCTCCAGCCTGCATGTCGGATTCTACCCCGTACATCAGGCCTGGAGAAGCAACAAACATGCGAAAGTACTGCCATAGCCTAATAAACAACTGCCTTGCACTGTCTCCACGAACAACATGCCTAGTGCCCTCCCACAACCCAGCTGAGACCGCAGCTTCTAACCTGTAGTCTCCCTCCTTCTCCACCTTCGTCCCTAGAACAGCCAGGTCATGAGAGGGACAATCAGTACCACCCGTGCAGTCACTCCCACAGTTCATTATTGCTAAGGCTTCCCCGCCGATACCGTACATGCGCACCCCCGCATTCCTTGTGACGACATCTGCCTGCGCAGCATCACCGCTTTTAGCGACATGGCCAGATACAGTCGGTCTATGGTAGGGCTTTTGCATTAGACTAGAGCAGCATTGGGAGGCTATGCGACGACCGGGCACTGCGATACCACAGCCGGCCTTACCAATCTGCTCAATGTCCTCCTTTTGACCACCACCCTTGGCAGCCATGGGTCGACCCTGACCTGGCAACCATGCCAAAGCCTCGTCGCCCACCTTGAACCACCGAAACAACGAGGCTAACGGTCTTTCAACAGTCACGTGACCTGCCCGTGGAACATCTTGCACCGCCCGAGTTGTGAGACTCAGGGGCTCGGCACGACCAGTGGGGTATGAACCGAGCTGGTGCTGGAGTGCTGCACACTGCTGCTCAGGCAGGTGCTCTAGCGCTTCCACAGCCACCAGACTCGTGTCCCCCGCCCACTGCTTCGCCGAGACATGACAATCCCTACTCTCCTCCACCTGTGCCCTACTGCCCCCCTCTCCTTCTCCACCTTGGCCGCGGCAGACCAACGCAGGGACAGTAGGCTGCTCAGGTGGTTGCCTCACAAACTCCTCCAACAGGTTCACATGACATGCTTCCCCGTCCTCGTGTTTAATCTCGACAGCACCATTACCACACTTCTGAACTTCCGGATCCTCCAACTGCAGTTTACAAATATCTGAGGGAACCAACCTGTCTAGATGCTTCCGAAGCAACCCAAGTCCTTCCCCAATATCAAACTGAGCAACCCTTTTTTCTCTCCGTGTGCAACGTTGCTGCCCCGGAGTCTCTTCCGGCCCTACCTCCTCACTAGCTGTGACAGGTCCTGGGGCCTCTCCAGACTCTAACATAGGTGCCAATACTGAATCACCCAGGAGAGCCGCCGAGTCAAAACTCTTAAAACCAACTCCAGCTTTAGCCTCCTCCTGTTGATCGTTCCTCTGCTGGTCTGAAGACGGAGGACTAGGCTGTGACACTTTAGCTGCCCGAGCTCGGGTGACAGCACACGCCATGGGTTCTGCCTGGCACCGCTCGACACACTCTTGCTCTTCCCTACTCACGTCGGCCGTCCTCTCGGCAACGACTAAGGGTAGAACCTCAGAAGCGGGCATTGCAAAGTCGTTGCCGAGAAGAAGGTCGACGCCCTCCACTGGCAGTTTCTCCACAATCCCAACATCCAATTCACGTGCCACACCATCCACCTCCAACTCCAACCGCACCAGCGGGTATGACCGAGTTGCATTAATACCCTGCACCACTACCACCCGAGCCGCATTTATAGGGTAGCCAGTCAAGTTATTCATCAAAGTCTGGGAAGCACCTGTATCACGCAAGACCTCTACTCCATGCTTGCGCCCCGCCCACATCACGCAACCCCGTCCTCTATGGTTGCAAAAAACATCCTGAGCAGGGTTCGAGCCTCCCAGGTGCTTCTGCATTGGCTGTGCCTCAGCCTCTGACGAACTGCCCCGGGCAAACTCAGAAAACTTCGGAGACACACCAATGTTGCAGGCCAAAGACACAGCTGCTGTAGGTGGTTTGCTAGGACAGACTCTTGCAAAGTGCCCCTTTTCATGACAATGATAACACTCCAACTCCCCTCTGGGCTTCCCTTGGTACTGGGAAGGGCCCGGCCCCTTCTTAAATGGGACGGTGCTAGTCTTGTGGTCAGTCTTGGTATCATAGCTCTTGTACTTGTTTGCATAATGTATATCACTAACTCGGGGGGGTGGGGCGTCACGCCCCTTGTTACCTGCCTCACTACGCTGGGCAGACCCGCACCCACGAATTAGCGATAGCCGGAGGTCAGCCATCTCAGCTGCCTCCTGTAGAGTTTTAGGGTTCTTTTCTTTAATAGTTAAAGTCATATCTGCACCAGTACACTTATAAAACTGCTCGAGCAGAAACAGCTCAGTCAACTGTTCGGCCGTCTCAGCTTTCTCAGAACGTGTCCAGTTTGTAAGTGCATCTTTTAAGTCCCGGGCATGTTCAAGAAAGGTCGCCTCCCTAGTCTTTGTAACACCCCGAAACTTCAATCGATATGTTTCTGGTTGCAACTCGTATGCCCGTAGGACAGCTCTCTTCAATTCTGGGTAGTCAATGCAAGACTCTAAAGGCAGTGCATCATAAGCCTTCAGACCCTTACCCGTAAGTCTTGAGGAGACCAGAGCTGCCCACTTCTCTTCAGGCCAATTATGCTCCCTACACTTCTTCTCAAAACGATTAAAAAATTCTGTGACTTCAGTTTCACTAAATGCCGGCACCAATTTGACTAAGTGAGACAAGGACTGTTCTCTTACTTGGCCCTCCCGGCCCATCCGAATCCCTGTCGACTCTGCACGAGTCTTATCTAAGTCTATCTGAGCACAATATTTCTCGGAGTCGTATCTAAGCTCAGCCTCGTGCCTCCTAGTCTCATCCTCGTGCCTCCTAGTCTCATTCTCCTGCTTCCTAGACTCAGCCTCAATCGCATACTTCCTAGACTCAGCCTCGATTGCATACCTCCTAGACTCAGCCTCCATCTCCTTCTCATGCCTCCTAGACTCAATTTTAGCAAGCTCGAGTTTAAATATCATATCAGGAGACAGGCCGGAAGAGGGAGCTGCCACTACTGAAGGAGGGGGGGCAAGAACTGGGGAACCATCATACGCACCGCCCGAGGGCACTCCAATCTTCCAATTCTCATCCCTCTGTGGGAGAGTGCTAACCTCCGGCAACTGAGTGGACGGCACTGTGGGAGTCGAGTGAGAGGGGATCTGGGGAGGAACCCCCCCAAACGCCCTCTCCTCCGAAACCCCATGTCGCCCACGCAACACCCAGGAAATCAGCTCCCCCTTGGACATCCCTCCCACATTGGATAGACCCAAAACCTTGGCTATCAGGTGCAAGCCATAAACATTCACCCCAGTCAGCCTCTCCTCCGTCACATGGTACTGCTTACTCACAAAAAGTCTAGCATCCTCCTCACTAGTTACTAACGGCACCTCCTCACTTAGCATCTCTCGCTCCTCGTCAGTACTAGGGCCCGACATACTGAAGTTCACCAAAAAATTCTCGAGACAAAAGTGTTAAACTCCCTTATGCAAGCACTAATTACTAAATTAACTGGAGTCTCTTAAATGCTCTCCTAATTGCCTTACAAAAAAAAAAATATTCTTCAATATGTACGCTAAAGTACGAACAAACAAATGTTGTACAACTCTGCAAAAAATTATACTGTTCACAAAATCCTAAGCAAGGTCGCCATTTGTTACGACCGGGCACTCGGGTACACTAGGGCTCTTACACAGGACTCGAGTATGGCTCGCTGCCACAACGGAAACACACGATCCCAACCCCAGAGTACTGCCAGCCGAACAAAAAACGCCACTACCCTCCAGAGTTCTATCTGCTATAACGGGGTATACAAGAACTCGGTACTAGCGTTTCACACAACAGACTAATAACAAGACGGGAGTTATCTAGTCTGGTCAACAATCAAACAAAGAAGAAAGTACTACAACACTAAAGAATAGTGTTGGCCGAAGCCGAAGTAATCCACCCTTGAACTAAGAACTTAAGAAGTCCTCCACCCTCTACTTCGGATCGGCACTATTACGTTACGTTAAACAATAGTCCTCGAGCATCAAGCAAGGAATCTTCTGATAAGTTAGATGCTTCTCGAATACTCATAAGAAGTAAGTATCGGATTTTGAACAGCAATTTAATGAATAACTCACCGGTAATTAAAGGCTTTAAATTGACATAAGAAGAATTATAAGAATAAGCAATAGGATATGGCAAACATTAAGAAGAAGTACTCCGACAATGCACTGGCAATAGCCTACTAAGATTGTGCTCGTGGGCCACTAATCTCTGAAGTAGCTAAGCGTGCCACACATGAAATCAATAGTGCTTAAACAATAATATACATAAGGAGAAGCTTCAATACTATACTGTATCTGCTGGTCGAGCAAAGTCTAGCTGGGATATCTAAGGTTAAGAGACAATGGCTGAGCAAGCGGCTCGTAGCCTAGCGAGGTCCTTAAGACTGTGCGGCCAAATTACGGTAATTGACGGGATGCTCTCTTGAGAGATCCAGATCACTAGTATCTGGTTCTCTCCTGGCGATCCTCTCAAAGTCAAGCAAATGAGATAGCACAGTGTTGGGTGGCACAGGCAAAAGCCCTCACTCGCAACACAGTGCTAAACTCCCACGGTACACAATCAAAAAGACCCCCTAGGCTTCCCACGTCTCCGTTGCAATTGTGCTGGTTCAACCAACCTAGCACTCATAGGAAATCACAACTCGAGGAACCCTATCCCAGTCTAGCATTGCCTAAACCAGCAGAAAACAGGAACATGAATAATCGCACACAGGGAAATGCATATACGAGTGCAACAAACATCAATCAATCCTATTCTAGTTAACCCTTCCAAAAATAGGCTATCTAACAGGCACTTATCTCGTGAGAACTCAAGCGATAATACTTTGGCTGACTAAATCTGCACCAAAGGGGTCATTGGTTAAACAGGGACGAGAAGCGAAGAAGGTAGGCTGTTCAGAGAGTAGAGAAAGTTCACATCAGTCGGAAGAATATCGATAGTTGCAAGGGATATGAGAGGTCGCTTTGCTTGATGAGTTCTGATCTAAAAATGGCGAGACCTCCCTTTTTATACTCGGCCCCGTAGCGAGCATAACGGCAATCATGACGTCACATTCGCTCTCTCAATCTGGGATCGACAAAGGATTCCCACGCTCTTGATGAGGGGGGAGGGAGGGGGGAAGGAGGGAGGAGGGAGTGAGGCCTACACACCTCGTGGCGCGCACACTGTCCTCCGTTACATAACTCGCTCTCTCTCATCACATCATTATATATATATAAATCTCCCACACACAATACTTATATATAATGATTTAAAATAGAACTGGTTGACTTAGAAGAAAACAAAATACATAATGATAATACTTATAGTACAACGGTTCACATAAACTGAGTTAGGAAACTCTACACAGACTACAGCCAAAGTTCCTGCCCTGACGATCCTAGCGAGAGTGGGGCCTGACTGGGCGTTCTGTACAGCATGCTCATACTCGACATGCGTCACATAAGGCAAACAGGATTCTCGGGTTCATCTCTAGGAGTGTGAGTAACAGAACTGCTGATGTTATCTTAAAACTTTACTTGTCATTAGTGAGACCCCATATGGATTATGCTGTCCAATTTTGGTGTCCTTATTACAGAATGGACATAGATTCATTGGAGAGAGTACAGCGTAGAATGACAAAAATGATCCATTATATTAGAAATCTTCCGTATGAAGAAAGGTTGAAGAAATTAGGTTTACATTCGTTAGAGAGACGCAGAGTTGGAGGGGATATGATAGAGGTGTTCAAGTGGGGTTAGTGGGATTAACAAAGGGGACATGACAAATGTACTAAAGCTCAGTGATAGCGAAAGAACTCGTACCAATGGGTTTCAAATTAGATAAATTTAGTTTCAGAAAAGATATAGGCAAATATTGGTTTGGTAACAGAGTTGTAGATGGGTGGAATGGACTACAAGTGCTATAATGGGATCAAAAACGGTAGGAAGTTTTAAAATAAAATTGGATAAGCATATGGACGAGAAGGGTTGGGTGTGAAGGGGGATCAGCCGGGTTGGGCCAATCAGCGCTCTGCAGACCCCCGTAATCCTGCGCTAATCTCTAACCGTTTGGTAAGATGATCCTCAGGGTATTAGAGTGTTGAGCCTATAATTGGGCTTTGTAATTGGGGTTGTGTGGGACAGGGATCTGCCTTGGTTAGGCCAATTGGCTTTCTGCAGACTCCCATTTCTTATGTTCTTATGTTCTTTAAAGCCTTTGTTACCCATCAGAGGTATTTAGAAACCTTTAGTTTAGTTACTTCAACCTCTGCAGTTAGTTGTCTTTGAGTTAGCTGTGGGCAGAAAACTAATTTTGGAGAGGTAATTATAAGAGTGAGAGAACTCTATTTCTTATTGCTAATCTGACAACCTCTGCGTCATATGTGCGTGAAAGGGTTAATAATAAACCTTTTCTCCACCCCAGACTAGTGGCCACAAGGTAACCTCGGGCTGCATGGTGAGCTTTGTGTGTGTGTGTATATAAGTATTTACAAACTGGTAGCCACTAATATTAATAATGAACCTTCCCCCCCCATCAGACTACTGACCACAAGGTAGCCTCGGGCCGCATGGTGAGCTTTGTGGACGGTGTTAACCAGATGATCGTGGAGGTGCGAGTTACCAAGGAGTGTCTGTTTACATTGTTCAAGACCAGTCCGGCTCTGGCTACACGGCTGGCGGTACTACATATGGCGGCTGTACATGACCGCGACCATGATCTCACGCGCAAGGTAAAACTCATTGTGTTCTTTTATTTATAAATTATTGTTATACTTAACCTCTGAAGTGCGCATGGGGTAATTGGAAACGTCCCCCTGTGCTGACGTATTTGAGGTGTTTCCGTCACTAAAATATTCATTGTGCCATTAATAGCATTAATACTTATCCATGTGCGCCTATTATGGGTTGATTATAAAGGTATTAACCTGAAACAACAATAAAACGAGTGAAAACAGCGTTTGGATGGTCAAAATCGGAGATATAGCCCGCGAGTTGTATAATGTATGGGTGAGGCAAGCTACTTTCCCGCCAATTTCCCCCAAGGCCACTGAGACACAGTCGATCGATACTCTCTCTCTCGCACTCGCTTGCCATCAGTGATGACAACACCCTGCTTGCAACTCGCTAATGTTAGCACAAAAATATACCTCAGAATAAGGGAATAACAGGGAAAATAGGTGATAACTGAAGGAGAGGAGGAAAGTGGGGAAGGAGGGGAGGTAGAGGACTGAGATTTTGCATGGCCCAGGGGCAAAAAAAAAAAAAAAAAAAAAAAAAAAAAAATCGATGTCAAAAGTTGATTTTTTTTTCTCACTCACTCATAAGAGTCTCCCCGCAGTCCGCCGGGGGAACTCTTAAGAGTCTCCCCGCAGTTCCCGGGTTAAGCATTGTTTCCACATAGCGAATTTGATTACTGTAGTTAGTTTGTCTTTTTACTGTGTTTGTATAGGTTTTTATTTTTTTATTTTGCAAGTTTTTCATTATAATTTCACAGTTAACCCTCTCGCTATCCTGTGAACGCGGGGGTTGCCGATTAGCAATCAGAAATAGAGTTCTCTTAACCTTATAATTACCTCTCCAAGATTAGTTTTCTAGCCACAGCTAACTATATATCCTTCCTAAGCTACTTAAAATCGTCTAAATGTAGCCGAAATTAAATACTAAAGATGTTACCAGTACAGAAGGGGATAACATGCAAGCTTGGGTATTTCTTCACGCCTTTTTTTTTCAGACTAATCGGGAGCAGGCCCTGTTCAAATTTAAAAATATGTGGAAATATGAAACTCCTATCTTTTTTACTTTTACCTTGGTATTTCTCCTGGATGACCTAGATGTGTGTGATTTCATGTTTTGTTTTGTTTTTCTGATGTGTTGTGATGTCCTTGTTCGGGCTCTGTCTCGAGTCGGGCGGGTGCCCGACCCCGAAAGGGGTTGAAATAGGGGAGCTATCCCCCCGCCAAAGGCGGCTTTCTAGGGCCTTTCCTAGCTGATGCTGAGAGGATTGGGTTCTAGTCATGTGGTGATGGGCTGGTCTATCAGAGTGAGAACTGAGCGATCTCTGCCATACCCATAGCTTACTCTGACTGTTCCTTTAACTTATATATTTTCTAGATCTCAAGTGACGGCGTCTTTTCCGTGGATTGACCTCCCAATCTACCAAGATTGGAAGCCAAAGCGTCACATTTTTCCCTTGCCCCTCAACTTTCTCTTCATAATTGCTGAGGGGCACAGGGCCCTGGGTGGGGCTTTGGTTTCCCGGGCGTTTCCGCACCCTCCTCAGCTCCCCGCCTCAGGATGCCTTTAGGCACATGGACCTTCTTGTTTTATCTGTGTTTTTCCTTGCTCTCTTGTCTCTTTAAAAAAAACAAAAAAAACAAAAAAACATAAAAACAAATAAATCAAACCCTACTTTCTATTGATCAGAAACTTAAATTAGAATTTTAACCGTCTTGGTGGTGTAATGGTTAAGGTGTCTAATTGAACGTTATGACCCTAGATGGAGAAAGAGGTGACCGAGGACTCTGACACCTTCTCCTCTCCTATTACTCTGCATGAATTTTTGGTGGGATGTACAGTAACTTTGTGTGTTTGCGTATTTTGTCTAGATCTGGCTTGTATTGTTAAATTGTATGAGAATTGCCTTCTTATAGATAGCTCACAGTAAATGCACTACTATACATTTGCCCACAAAAGTTGTTGTTTGTTGTTGTTGCTGTTCCCCAGTCTGCCTGGCCGAACAGCCCCAAGGCCCCGAGCTAGGCCAAGGCCATAACCGAGCACTGCCAAAGAACCCTCCCTGCCTACCACAATAAAGCCTGGGTGACCGAAATCACTCCACGGCGGGGAGCTGAGGAGGGTGCGGAAACGCCCGGGAAACCAAAGCCCCACCCAGGGCCCTGTGCCCCTCAGCAATTATAAGTTCTGTTCCTCTGTGACTTTATACATGGAAATATTATGCGCAGGATTGAATTACGAGTGTGGTTTCTTATGCTGTGGTTAACTCATCTGATTAGTCAACTGATTATAATGTAAAACTTGCAAACTAAATAAACCAAAAACACAATGCAAAGACAAAGAAACCTAAAAGAAACCACACTCACAATTCATTCATACTAATTTTACTGTAAGATAATGACGAGGAACAGAACTTATGTGGGCAACTGTACATTACTTTAGCTTCATTATTATCACCCACATAGTTTTGAACACCTTTTGTTTGTTTGTTTTCACCAACACCAATTAATCTACAAATAAACCTCTTTAATTAAATCAATGAAAGTGTTGAATACATG